>BMAO01035322.1:0-38967 GCA_019973975.1 Trichonephila clavata
TCAGCCTGATCATTTAGATTTTATATCCAAATGCAGAAAACTTCTGTTTTTAACCACAGGATATTTTCATGGAACAAGAAAGATTTATGTCTATAACGTTTAATCGAATGGCCACTGATCTGTTACAAAGTCTTTATAATTTCTTGCTTGCAAATCCAGTGGTATTAGATTCGATATTAAGTGTGATTTAAAACAATACATGAGGATTGAAATCTTCTTTGAAATCAATTCGAGAAAAGTAGACATTTTCGAAGAAAACATCTTAAATTAGAAAGTAAATATAAATTTATTTAAGGAGCAGAACATATGTTTTAAAAAAGGTATTTAAATTAACATCCAAATATATTCTTTAATATATGTGAATGTATGTAATTTTTAAGTAAAAAAGTGCATGTTTTCGAAAATAAATAAGTATTTGAAAATGATATAGACATGGAATTTCGCTCATATTAAGCGTTTATCGTTATTTACTTTAAATTGCATGCAAAATATCTACATTACACGTTTTTAATGAATTTGTATTGTATTCATAATTCAGAAAACGTAATTTTGTTTAATATTTATTATGTTGAATAATCCTGGATTTAAAAAAAAAACAGCTGTCGATTTATTTTCAGTAAAACGAAAACATTATGTATTAATGCAAATGTATTGATTAATGTAAATAATTTTGCAATAAATTTGTAATGACCATCTTAAGTATGCTATATGTTTTGTTAATACTAATATGGACGTGTAACTCGATATATTTATTTTTTCTTTACTTTTATAAAACTCAAGCGAATAGTTGACTACATTATAACTTAGTTAATTATATAAAAATATATGTATATTTTAATACATATATCTTTCATCTTACTATAGATTACCTCTATCACACCCAGGAACACTCATTTACGATTAGTTTGCCCATTATATCGGGATTCCCACTAGCTGTCTTGGATTAATAGTATTAACGAACAAAACATTTATTAAATTAGAAAGTTATAAAGGCCTTTTTTTTGTTACTGATTTAGATTCAGTTTTTTTTGTCTATCTTTTTTTCTGTCTTTTTTACCTTCATTATTTTTATGTGGTAATATTATATCTTCTTATATTTTGTGGATTTCATAATGAATTTGTATTATTTGATATGTTTTATACAAAAAAAATGCATATTTAATCTGAGCTCTCCCTAACTTATCATTTAAACTAAGAAAACATTACCTATTAAGATATATAATTGAATATTAATTTTAGGAGCTTTAAGAAAATTAATTTCGTCTTCAGTCTATTGTATTCATAATTTCAAATTTACAGAAGCTCAATAACGTGCAGCAGCACTTATTCAGATTGTGACAAATAAGAAGCATTTATCATAAAATTCTTGCTATTGAATGTGAAGACAAATTCATCATATTTTTTTATGTTGAATATATTTTACTCGTTTTCAGTTCTTTCAAGTGGATATGATGGAGCTTTGAAACAAAATGATAAATGGGAATTTTCCGGGAAGAATGAGAGTCTGTCTTCAGAATCTGAAGTGTTATCGATGTCCTTCATATATCATATTTACCCATTCATCTAATACGTAACGAAATTCATAGTAAAATTAGGTCGATGCCCTCAATAGGAATACAACACTTTATATTAAATACTTTTTCTTCAATAATGCATACCAATGTCATGTTTTGCTTATAATTTCCAGTTTTATACTGCTTTCAATAGCGTAAATTTTGAAAGGCAAATTTTTCAATTTTATTTAAGTGTGAAGTCTTAACGTTTTGATTCAAATTGGTCTCTCGGAAGAGTGTTGAATTCTTTTGAACATCGGTAATCTAAAACAAGTAATGCTTTTAAATTTTTGAAGACCTTCAGAACATTAAACGAGGTGGAGATATGCTTAAATGAATATTTTGTTTACATGTTCTCTTAATTTTTGTCAGGAAGTAAACATTATACATTATCTTAATAAATGCCAAAAAGGAAAAACGTGTTTCCAAGTATTTATTTTGTATGCAGATATTAAAGATTTTGCACATAAATTAAAATTTATAATTGAACTGATGCTGTTACAGTTCACATACAAGCTTAAGCAAAACATAATCTATAATTCCAACTTTGTACTTTTAATCAAAGTGTAGTTTTAATGCTATTGAGTGGGGATTTTATAACATTTGCTTAAATTAAACAGCTTTCGACTAAAATATTAATTTGACTTGTCGCGTAGAAGACTGATAATTTTTTCTTGAATTTGAATCCTTATACGCGGAAAATGAGTTTCTTAGACTAAATTCAACATAGCTCTTTAGTTAGTTCCTTGCTTCTGAATTCATTATTTCAAAACAATTCAATAAGTTTAGTATCTCATTCCATGTTCTATGCCCCTAAAGACAGCTTTAATAACTGAACTGCTGAGTAATATTAATATGTATCGAAAATTTTAATCATTCAATCCAAGCCAAAGTTTCTTCAAAAATTTATCCACAGTTCGAAACTTGTATAATTCGAATTGAAAAAAAAAATGTCCTGAAATTTTTAAACTTGTTGCCATGAAGGCGAAAATATTTTGAAACGGAAGGAATATTTTTAAAATTAATATGCTGTAGAATAAGACGCCAGACGTCAACAACTATAGTTTTATTTCCAGTAACCCTATCTGAAACTAAAATCTTTTTTCACTTCATTTGTTATCTTGTACGCTATCTGTGCTGGTTATACTTTCTGTGTCATTTTTTCTTTTGTTTGGAAAAATGAGTAATGGATTTGATATATATATATATATATATATCTTTTTGTGATCATCTACCTATACTACTTCCTGCCGAAGGAAAAGCTCTCTGCATGATTGCATGCATTCAGACATCCCAATGAGTGAATGTGAATTTTACTGACTGGAAACTAGGATTTAGATACTAACTGAAAATTTGTGTTACAGATCAATTAAAAACAAATGAAAAGATAAAAGATTAAAATCTCTTGCGCATGGATAACAAAGTGTTAAGAAAATCGGTTTTCTTAAATTGCGTGTTTTCCAAGATTAGCGTGTCCGTAGACATAAGCCCTTACTTTTTATTTAAAAAAGCTTGAAAAATCAACGGCTTATACACAGAAACACATGCTGATTAAATAATGTATAATTGTAAATGTTATGATAACAAAATAGATGCTCTTAATCCGTGTATGAAAATTAAATTACAAAGTTGTTTCCTTACTTGAAGAAAGATATATTTTTACCCTCATATATCAGTAGGTAATAATATGGAAAATACACTCCACTTATATTCCATGAAATGATTAAAAAAGAAAAAGTTTTTAATTAAATAGCTTGCTTAAATCTCAGTCAATGGCATCCCAAGGTAAAAAGAAACCACTTTCGAAAAGTCCACCTAATTAAGCTTGGATTTTTAAGCACATTCTCTGTTGTAGATATAGAAGAGTGAACTAAAAAGTAAAGGTATTTTCTAATCTCTTGGCATCTGTCAACTTCAATGTCCTTTGCAATCAACTAACCATTAATTAAGGAACTTTTAGTGGGATACATATGTTCGAGTTCTGTTCTATTCCTTTATTTTTAAATTATTTTCATCTTTACCACGACAAAAGGTTTGTTTGGAAACCGTAAGAATGTGAAACTTTATAGAAACAAGATATAACTTAAGAATATTCACCTTTAAGAAAAAACTTTCTTTTTAAGTTATTCTTAAAGTGGAATATGCGAGATCTGAAGTGTATTGTTGTAGGTATGCGGTCTATCCTTGTTTATTTATTGACTTAGCGACGAATTCAGGAAGTCGAAGAGTTACAGAAGATAACAAAGAAAGAAAATGTTATTTTTTTATTAAATGCAAATGATTTTAAAAGCTCCTCATCTTCAGATGTGTAACAAAAGGGAAGATTTAAGTTGTGATAGGTAAAATAAAATACAAAGTAATAAAAAAGTAGGAAGTAATTGTATGTTCCAATTAAATTCGTTGTTGAACGCATTGTTATTTTTAAATTCAGATTCAATGCAGCTTGTTTATTGACCATTAGCGATTGTAATAGAAGTGCTGTTGTATGATTTGTTTGCAGAGCAAATTTTAGCATTACACTGGCTTTTTTCACATCTATTATATCCTTTAATTTTTAATTAAATCGAAGAATAATTTTAACTAAAAAAACTAGAAGATGTAAACATTTATTAAAGTAACAAAATCACACATAAAAGAAGGAAATGAGTTTCACATAAAACTGAACTCAGTGGCACAATAGCCCATGAGGGCAAGGCTTACTGTGCCTATCTCACTTTACGGGACCTTAGGCGCTAGGGTGCATGTGCAGATGTTTCGATCAAGTGGTCAGTCTGATGTAAAACCCCGTGTTCACACATAATAATTATTAACTTATATTGATTTTGTTTTAATGTTATTTGACTGATTTGAATTTACGTATATTTAACACTTTATTAGAAGACATTGCAGATGAAGACATATAAAATCATGTATTAAATTTAAGGTCGCTATGAATATTTTCGTAATTAATAGTACTTTTCAGTTACTTTAAAGAAGTTTTCAGTGTGAGCATCCTTAACAAAGATACGAAGAACATTTTTTACGAATTTCGAAAAGCTTTACGAATTAAAAATAAATTAATAACATTTTGATTTATTTTCAAGTTTACGTATTTAAACAATTTAATCTTGTTTCAAAAAACTTTATTGCATTCGCTTACGCTTTTATAAAGCTTTAGGCCTTAAAGAGTGCTTTTTATATACTTGGGCTTCCACAGCCATTGCCATATCTCGCCACTACTGCTTATATTTTGTATTTTTCATTATACGTATTCCATCTACTTATTTTGTATTATCGTCGGATACTTTTCACATTAAAATATGATCCCTTTTCATTTTCTTATGTGTTTCTTATTTAAAGAAAAGCTGATTTTGTTATTTTATATTCGGAATAAATATGAAATTAAGAGCAAACTTTTTAGTTAAACAATATTTTTTACCGCAAAATAGAATACTAATTCCAGATTTTACATCAGCAGTATTCAAAGGGTACTTACGTTTAGGGTTCTACAGTGTTTTTTTTTTTGGCTCTTGGTTGACTTCTTGTGTGCCGACAAGTATAACACAAGGCATACAAACGTAAGTCAATACTCAATCAATAGTGGTAGGAAATTTCAAGTAGAAGATAAGGTAAAAATGGGAATCAAAAGGGAAAAGAAACAATGCAAATACAATAAATGCAGAGCAAAATACAAGGGGTGATCAAATGAAAAGGTACGAAACAAAAAAATGAACGGTAAATATTGCATATGCAAGGAGAATGTAGAGACATTCGGATGCATTGGACTGATGGATCGGATATGCGCGGGGCGATGCGCAGGAGAGCAAAGCTCTTAAAAAGCGGCGTCAAATGATGCGAGCACAGATTACTCGACCAGAAAAGCATTCACTCCGATGTGTACTGTGAACACTCCAGCACGCAGTCATAGAATAAAAGACGGCTGCTCAGAGGTATGGTTTGCTCATGATAACGCGCGTCACATCTCAGAGTCAACAAATGGAACTGGACAAGTTCAATGGAGACGTTGAACATCCGCTCTACAGTCGACATGTGCCTGCGATTCATGTGTTGTCACTGAAGAAACACTGAAAGGAAAGGCTTCAATCGGACGACGTATCAAGGACACTGTGAAGGACTGGTTCGTCACAGCCACAGAATTCTGGAAACAAGGAATCCTGTGGCTTGTTCATCAGTGGATCGTTGTGCTCAGCTATGTGTATATTTTGAATAAAGTCTATATTTTCCACCGTGTCGTTTACTTTTCATTTGATCACCCCTTGTACGTACATACAAACACGTACGATTGCTCACATGCAAACTGCGACATTCTGTAATTCAAATTGTACAATGGGGAAGAGTTGGAAACACGTGTGATCATAATAAGACTTTCAAAATACAAATACATAAGGCATACATACACACACACAACTAGATATATATACATGCAAATACACACAAATGCACACATATACAATATATATATACAATATATACACGCACAGTAAAAGATAGCAAACACAAAAAATTTACAATCTAAATAATACGGGAAAAATGCTATTAATGTATGCACAAAAGGATGTATAAGAAGATTTACTCTGAACAAAGGCAGAGAAAGGTACAAATTAATTTATTAAGTAGATTATTTAAGATATCATTTGATATTTAAATAATGTGTGATAAAATCTTTTTTCAATGATTCGTATATATGTCATAGCTCTTAGAAAATATTTCTGTTGAAAATTATCTTACAATAAAAAAAAGCATTAATCTACTGAAAATTCTTTTATACAACAACAAAAATTAAATGGAATGACATATATAATAATACTTTACTTAAAAGTTCTGATTATTCTTCTGAAACAATCATAATATATGCATTTTACTTTAATTCACAACAAGTTTATCATTAAGTTTGAATCCATTCATATCACGCATAGTAACATTATGCTTGGGCATTTTTTATTCCATTTAATAAAGTTGAGTTTAGTAACACACTTTAATAAATTTAGATCACTAAAAGTCTTATTTTTAATGCATCATTCCTCGGATGCCGATAAACCACTTTTCAATTAGCATTCCAAAAATTTAATTAAAAAGTTTGCTACGTTCCAAAGACAACACCTGCAAAATATTCCAACGTTTCCGCAGATTGGAAGTTAAAAAAAATCTCAAACTGCAAATTTCGTTCAAGAATGCGGAACTATCAGATTAAATGAGAAAAGATTTTCGGAACTTAAAAAAGACTTCATTAAAATTTGTAACAGTTTTTGCCAGATATAAATAACAATTTAAGGTTATAAGGAAGAAAAGAATCGCCGGGGAGAAAGTTTTATTCTAAAAGATCGGAGAAAAAGTTTGGGAAAAGTAAAAACTTAGTTTCTGTGGCTTGAAAATGAATGAGTGACCTAATTTATTGAAATAGCACGAGGTTATACCTTTTTTAATTAATTCCACATTGATAATTTTCAGCGATTGATATTTTTTCGTACACATCACTCTTGTTTGCAGAGGAAAAAAAATAATGTCTCTTTCGAAAGTTACTAGATTTGTTAAATTTCGATATTCAGAAGTTTTCATTAAGTTTTATTAAATATTTTCTAGTTATTTATTGTCATTTTAAGTATTTCTACGTGTTTTACTTGAATTTTAACCTAATTTTATAAGGATATCCACTGAAACAGGGTGTTTTGTAAAAAATTCCTAAATTGCCGTAAATATAAACTATCATAATTGACACTTTTCGTGTAAATATACACATTCTATTAGTTGGTTGTATTGTAACTATTTCTCCCTGGAAGACTATTTTTATCTATTTAAAAACACGTTTCTTTTTAATGTGTTCATTACAGTTAGTGTGCTTTATACTCAAATCTTTCGCATAATTGCAATTTTTAATAATCGACTCTCGGCAGCTTAAATAAAATAAGTGTTCTGAACTTCGATTACTTTATAGAATTCATACAATTTCTTTCTCTTCATCTCCTCTCAAATAAAATAAAACAAAACAAAACTTGTTTTTATTTTTAAAACATAATATATTTAAAGAAAACTGATGAAATTAATTTATTCAAGAATAAAAATCTCTGTTAGGTTGTTCAGAAAGTAATTTCATTTTTCATTTGCTATAAGATCAAGGATATTTAAAATGTGAAAAATTGGTCAAAATATAAAATCTCATAATTTTGGATCTTATTTTAAAACTATACCAAACTCTATCAAACAAAACTCACAAAATATAGGTTTCATTCACTTTTTACCCAGTTACGGGGAAATTTTTCAATTTCCGTTAATCAATGATCTCAAGCCCCTTGCGTGCATTCTACTGTCATAAAAACAAAGCTGTCAAGTACTTGGATAGTTTGATTTTTTTCTTTTGACAAAGCCTTACATATTTTTATTTCAGATATTAATTTATCAAACGCAGGATGGAAGCAAAGAGTTTTTATTGAACTACAGACTGAAATCAGTATTATCTGTATAAACTGTCTGTTCTTAATGCGCATTTTTGTTTCAAATTTATTCAAATATTTTTTGATTTTATAAAAAAAAATATCTGAACAAATAACTGATTTCATCAAAGAGTACATCGAAAGCATTTAAGAACCACTCTAACAATTTCTGTAATAATTCTTAAGTGTATCATTAACAGTTTCATATGTTTGTCAATATATATAATGTATTAAATTTTATGGGATGCTTTTGTTACCTCTGCGTTTTTGTGACATTACCACCTGCAAAATATTTATTGCTGTTTCAGAGTTTTTTTTTAAAGAAAACCAATTTATCTCGTCTTTAAATGAATCTTTAAGAATAAGAGCCATTGAAAGATTTGTGTTTAGTAGTATAGTGACGAGCAAAATTATATTTTTTATATATAACATTTTCATGACAAATCAAGCAAGTTGTTGATCCATGTTTTTTTCTACGAAATAGTCAAGATCCCAATCGTCTTGAAACAGCAAATATTTTTTAGACATGAGGGCTAGTTAAAAATTAGTTACACCTATAAAATGGTCGCTACTTCATTGTTATTTGTTATCACTAACCATTACAATTATAAAAAGAAAAAAAATTATTTCACAATTTGTAACTGCACGACATCGATAGCAAAATTGATAGATTTGATTGCTTGATTGATATAATTTCTCGCTAAATTTTTGATACATTTTTCCTAAGTAATTGAATTTGTTATTTCAACGAACCTAGACCAGGCCACTCAGAATGGTCCGGTGGTCTACATGCGGCCCATGGGCCACAGGTTGAGTTTCACTAATTTAGAGGTACCGAGGAAGTTTTTGGTTCTCCTCATAATGGTAATTTTATGGGTACCTTGAAACTGCTAGCAGAGTTCGACTCATTCTTTCGTGAATATATTGAACTGCAAGAATTACGACCAAAATCGTCAATCAAAATTTGCAGTTAAAGTTACAGAAAAAGCTGTGTATGGGACAGAAAAATTTAAAAGAGACACGATTATTGTAGCGTTAGATAAGGTAATCCTTGATTTAAATAAAAGAAGTCAAATATATATATATATATATATATGCAGAATATAATAAGAAATTAAAATTTTTGATGGATTTGTAAGATCAAAGTAAGGAGAACGTCAACCTGGAGAGTGTACGCGCTATTACTGATAACTATTCAGATATAGACGAACATTTAGTAAAAGAAAGTGTTAAATTAAAAATTTATCTAAGACTGAGCTAGAGTCCTATACTTGTAGTGATATATTCAGTTTAATTTTTGAAAGGAAACTAATTCAGGTTTTTCCAAATTTGTATACCATTTTAAAAAAATTTCTAACGATCCGTATAACTAGCTGTGAAGCGGAGCGTACGTTCTCTAACATGCCCTACATAGAAAACAAATATAGGACAACAATGTCATATACTAGGCTTAATTATTAATCACTTCTTTTTTTTTTGTATTGATCTCACCAAAGACTTAAAATGTGATGATCAAATAAAAGAATATTCAGCATAAAAGTGTATATATATATAAACAAGTTTTTTTTCTTTTTCTTTTTTTTTTGTAAATTATGTTATTGCTTATAACTATTTAAATTGTTCGGGGGAAAAAACTTTAAGTTTCGTATATTTTAAATTTTTCCGCACAATAAATTTTTAGGAAAAAGGCAAAATTTTTAATTATTTAGGGGCCTTCAGATATCGTTAGCCCAGGCCCCCAAAGGTCACGGTCTGACCCTGGACCTCGTAAATCTGATAAATTTAGTTCTAACGATTTAAAATGTCCCTTCATGAATTCAAACAGACCCTGCCCAGTAGTGTCGTTGACAGATTGAAATCCTAAGAAATGTTCTTCAATTTGGGCTTTATTGGTTTCCTCGTTCTTATAAATAAATCAAATTACAGCAGTTAACTGTTCAGTATGTGTATCATCAGGTGTAGTATCCAGAATTAGTGAGTAATATTCTGACGATTTAATCATTTGTAACAAATGCTTTTTAATTCCTTTTGAAATAATGCTTATAATTTCATTCTGAATTTGATCTCCTAAGTAATGAGCACAATGCTCCTCTTTTGAGAAGTTTGAATTTTATGGAGATGTTCAGCAATTATTGGATCAAATTTTGCTATGGTTTCAACCAACTTCAAAACATTTCCATTATCACTATGATACAACTCTTTCGAAGGACTTCTAAATGCAAGGCATTGCCGGGATAAATGTTGAATAAAATAAATAAGCCGTTCATTAACTGAATGTCAGTAAACCTTTTCTCTATCATAAAGTCTTTGTTGAAATGCATCAATGGTACATACATTACACAAAGACATTTTGAACTATGTTTAAATTGAGATGCACTGCTTTCATGTGTTTTCAAAATGTGGGTTAAATGTGCCCAATCATTAATTCCATCCTTAATAAGATGTGAATGCTTCTCACTGAATAGTTTACATGGGAAGCAAATAACTGCGTTTCGGGAATTTGAATACACTAAATAATTTCTAGGTATTTTTTTCTCCATTCGGTGAAATTAAAATAAAATCTCATTTTATTGCTTAGAAAATGTGAAACATGCAAAATTGCAAGTGAAAATTAACAACTTTTATCTAAGTAGCATTAAATTAAAAAACTGTAAGTACTATAAATTTTGGCGCCCCCTGGCCCAGGCGCCCTTGTGCGGTGAACAATTTTGCCACCCCACGCGGCGGCCCTGTTGATGTGTATGGAGAAGATGTATTGACAATGAACCAGTGCCGAAACTGGTTTGCAAATGTAAGATGTTGAAGATGCACCACGTTCTAGAAGGCCAGTTGAAGCACAATAAAAGCGTTAATTGATTCAAACCAGCAAATAATTTATGAGATAGTTGAAAGGTTAAATATATCTATTTCAAATGTTCATGACCACTTGAAAGGCCTAGGATTAACCTCAAATCTCGACACAGTGGCGTAACGAAGAATATTAGTGCCCCCTGCAAAGTCTGGTTTGGGGCCCCAAGCTGGCTCTTACAGAGGGCGTTAATCAGGCTTTGGGCCCTCCTAAAGCCCTGGGCCCCCGCAATGCAGGGGTGTACGTTACGCCACTGGCTCGACATATGGTTCCTCTTGTTCTCATGGAAAGAAATTTGTGTCGTTGCGTTGACGTCCGTGTTTTGCTTCTCAAACGTCAAGAAAATGATCCATTTTTGAATCGCATGATCACTGGGGACGAGAAATTGGTTGTCCATGACAATGGCAAACGCAAGAGATCTTAGAGTAAAACATATGAACTGGTTCAAAGCTTTTCAGAAGTCAATGTTCATAAAAAAAAATATGATGCTTATCTGTTTAATGATATTTCAAAGGAATCCTTTTTTTAGCATTTACCGGACAACATAACGATTAATTTTGAAGTGTATAGTCATCAGCTGAACAAACTGAATGATTTACTTAAACGAAAAATGATCGGAATTAATCACCGAAAAAGGTGTAATGTCCCACCAAGACCTCATACAAGTTCGGTAACTCACCAAAAGCTTTTACAAATTGATAGGATACACAGCTACACACCCACCCTATTCTTCAGACTTTCGACCAACTGATTATTAATTGTTCCAGTCTCTACAAAAATTTTTAGACTGTAAAATGAGGTGGAGGTTAGTTCAAAGGAGGTGGTCCAAAATCCCCTGTATCAGTTTTTTTGCCAGCAAAAGAACAAACAATTTATGAGTTTGGAATCATCTTACTCCCAAAAAGAGGGCAAAATGTATTGGACCAGAATAGGTAGTGTATAATTTAATAAAATATTTATTCACTGTATGAAAACTGTTTTTTATTTTCTCAAAAAGAAAATCGAAATTATTTTTAACAACCCAATAAAATTTGCTGAAAACACACATTATCCCTCCACATTAACTATTAACATTAGTACAACAAATGTGGGAAAAAATTTAAATCAGATTCTTTTTAATCTTATTAAATAATATTTCTTCTGAAACTCAATGTGATATACAGAATGATAACATATTTTTTTTTTGCCTTAATACATATCTAAAATAGCTTCTCTTACATGTTATATTTGATATTATTTTTTTTCTGCAATAAGAGTTTAGATAAAATCAGAAACAAATACAGGGTTATTCATAATTCCCTTCAAGGTTTCGGAGCACTGTAGTAAAAATAGGAACATTGGCGAATAGATCAAAAAGAACATACGAAAAAATACAGAATAAATTCAAGTTTCATTTACATATTTCACAGGTGTTCTATACGTGAACCCTTTTTATCACACAGCATGCATTAATGCGAGTGTCCAGTTCCTGACACACACACTACTCAAGATGGTACTATAAACGTTATTGAGAGCACGTGTTCTCCTTTAATGTAGTTCTGCTACATCACGTAGCAAAAATGACTGGAAAACTTGGGGGTTATGTTAAAGAACAAGTTTTCGGATAACAAGGAAAGGATAGCATAAGCTGTCAATAATATCAATAGTACATTGTTGAGTAGAGAATCGGAGGAACTGGACTCTAATTTGATACATGCTGCGTGACCAAGGGTTCACATATAAAACGCCTATGGAATACGGAAAGGAATATTTTCTGTATTTTTTCTTATGTTCTTTTAATATATTCTCCTTGAGATTTTTTTTTGCTACAGCACTCCAAAACTTTTGATGGAATTTTGAATAATCCTGTATTCATCTTATTGTGTCAAGACGAATTATGGTATGTGACTGCCCTAAAATTGTGAATTTTGCCAAAAATTGAAATTTTTTCTTATGATTTTATTTTATAGACCTTCTTATTAGCTTTATAAAAATAAGTTTATTATTTTCCGTTCACTAGAACAAAAACTACAAGTGTTTTACTAAAAGCAGATGCCTTTACTTTAAGCAAGATGTCATACTTTAAAACGCGTTTTCTCGAAATGTGTGTTTTTTTTAAATGCTCAAACGGGGTCAGTGATTGCTCAAAAATTTTGAAAATAATTAACTGAAAGTTTTTGTGCATGTTCTGTATAATAATAGAAGTGTTTTAACCCTAAGAGTTATCAATTACTGTTTTATTACAGAATTTACAGTCCCTTATGTGAACATAATCACTGTTTTTTAAACCATTTCATATAATAACTGAGATAAAGTACTCTAATTTTTGTAAAAATTAAAATATCTCTTATCCTGAGAAGATCATTTCAAAAATGAACAGCATAGCAACACATCAGAATTGAAAATTTGTTGATAAACTTTTGGTACAGAATGGGCTGCGTTTATGTTATTTTTTGTAAAATGTTACCCATTTTTTCCCATTTTAGTAATAATAATTTCTTTTTCTCTTCTTAATCTTACCACATTTATCTTAAAATGTACTAAAAAAATCTAAAAACCACAAAAAATCCCAATATCTCCATTTTTTTTAAAAAAAAAGTTGTCGCAAGTAGTCGGATACCTTAAGTATAAAGGTTAGTAAATTTTACAAAAGCATCTCTTACTGAAAATTACTGGAGCCCTGATAACAAGAGTTATAACCAGGATTTAACACTTAATAAAGAAAAAAAAAAATAATTTTGCATTATATTGTACTTGAATTACAGCCGTATTAAATTATTGATGTGGTTGTGGCACATATTTCTGTGACTTGTTCATAAAAAAAGTACAAATATTAAAACATTTTTCTCATTTCTTCAATATATGAAAGTACAATGGGCAGAAAATTAGGCGGAATTTTTACAGGAAGCTAAAAACGAAGAAACATATTTCTCTTAGTAAATTATAAATTTAAAATGTTAATTAAAAATTATTCAAATTTACATAATTACCTTGACTTCAGTGCTCGCTAATCCTACAATCTGCTTTGGATGTATATGTTTACTTCTTTATTCCAACTTTCATTTTATGATGAAGAACTCGCCAGAAAATATTTTAAAACATTTCAGCTTTAAGATATCACAAGAATAAAAGTTGAAAATCCCACCCAAAATAAAAAATAAAAAATTATTTGATTAATTAAAAAGTTCCTTTCGAGTTTTTGCTCTCACGCTCATAGACATATGAAATCTTAGCTGAGCTAACAACAAGTTTTAAACTTTTCATAGCGGTTAGAAAAATCGTTTGTAAGATTTTGTATAAGATTTATGAATAATTTTGGATAATACGTTTTCTGATATTTATCGTTACTTATTTGTACTCGTATATCTTGGATTGATCGATAAGTTCTTAAAAATTATTTGCCCAAACTTGGGTCTTACTTTTTTAAGACAAAATGGGGCCTTAAATGAATTATGTGAATGGAAAAATTATTGAAGCGTTGCAGAACTGATTTTATTGATGCAATATATTCCCTTATTCCAGGGTGCGAGCTGTTAAATTTCAAACTTGTTTTTTTAATTTTCCTTTGCATCATTTTATTAAACAACAATAAACTACATAACGTATAAAACAGCTACACGCAGCAATATAAAATCAGACGATAATATAACATACAGCAATTGATTAATAAAAATGAATTGGAACAAGAATTATATAGTAACTTCTTTTCCAAATGAAATCATTATTTACTTCGTCTTTATTGGCTTGAATTTCCGTATCAAAAAATAAAAATGCATTTAAAATTCCCTTTTCCGCAGGGAAAACCAAAAGTTAATGGTATGGGATTGATTTATAATAAGTAGTGTCACATACATTAACATGAATAACAAATAGTATCACTCTAATTTTATAAACCTCTTAAATTCCCATCTTACTTCCAAATTTTTTTGCCACACATTTGCAGATCCGATATATTTTATCTAGTGCTTTATAATAATGATTCAAAGACACTACTCTTAGTTTGAATTTCAGCGATGGTAAATATTGTGTTATAGAATAAAGTTTATAAGAATAAAGTTAATAAGGAAATTAAAATTTGCTAAACTCTCGCGAGAAATCAAACATTTATCTATTAGTAACTAAACACCTACTTAAGTTCTACAATAAATGATTAACTTCACATAAATCACACAGTTCCCCGTATCTTTGGTGTTTCACACTGCATAATTTCAGCTTCTCTCGAGTCATCACAAATCATTGCAATCTAACAAATATTTCTGTTTATTCTCTCAGGAAATGTTATACGAGTTTGAAATTCACGATTTCACTACACTCATTCATTTTCAAAACAAACTAGTGTTTAATCATTCATACTTCTGTACCGATAATTTTCGAAAGCGAATACAACCTTATAACAGAGCTTCTCAAACTTTCAGTATTTGCGACCCAATTTTCTAACATAATTTTCATCCCCCTATACAATAACATTGTATTGAATGCAATAATAATGTAATTTGATACTACAGCTACAATGCGACTTTAATTATAAACCGCACAAATTATCAAGATAAATATTAAATTTTGGTTATAATTTCTGTACATGACAATCCCATGATAGTCAGTGTTTATTGTTAACCTTGTTCTTCGTTTACTATTGATAAATTTATTATCAAATACATTGTACAGTACTAATAAATCTATATTATATCAGTGTAAATGTGTATTTTATTATTTATTATGTCAGAACGTATTTTGATTTGCTTCCTTTCAGTAAATTAATAAAATTTATAAAATAACCTATTGGTTTTGATTTTTCGATATACTCACGCCCCCCTCGTAGTCTTATCAGGCCTCTCTAGGGGGCGCTATTCACAGTTTGCGAAACACTGCCTCATAACGAATAACTACGATGACCATGTTCAGGACAGTGTTGGAAATGTATGGACGCGGATTAATTACTCTAATTCAGTAGTACATCTTGTAAAGTCTTTCGGAATTTTGTAAATCCATTAACTCGTTCAAAAGTCAGTTCACTGACTCAGTGTTCAAGTTTTTATGATATTGAAATTCAAGGGTATTACAAAATATAACTTCGCTCACAATTTAATCAAAAACTTTGAAAATTCTGTATAAAATATGAACATGGAATGACTCTGAAAGATCCATGCACACGAAATTTGGCTAAATAATATAAAAGAAATTGTTTAGTTAAGGGAGAAGAGTACAGCTTTAATGCATCACAAAAGTTATGTGAAATATTTTACGTAGGTAGAAATGATCGAAAACCGACCTCATGTAGTTGTTTCTTGAAATATACTTAAGTATCTTAGTCCTTAGAATGTTACACACAAGCTATGTAAAATTCTAAGGCTTTTGACATCGAAAGTAGAAACAAATAATGTATATATATACAGGGTGTTTCATAAATAATGAGAGTAATTTTAAGGGGTGATAGTACACATCAAGACGAGTAATAGTAAATAGGAAACCAAGTGTCCCAAACGTCTTCCAAAGGAGAAAGGCGCCTTCAAAGTTTAGGGTCCTAAATTTCAAATGATGATAAAAAACGGAAAAATGGATCGATTCATTTGCGATTTTCACTAAAATCATTCTTTAAATTAGTATTTTCTTAAAAAAAAAAGTTTTTAAGACAAAGTTAAAAAAATGCCGTTAGAGGGCGCTCTAGACTTTGGAGTACCGAACAACTACCTTTTACCAGTATTTTTTTAAAATTTTGTTAAATGTTTACAAAAACTTAGATTTTAACTTGAATTTTGAGCGCAAAATTGAAACCATTGGGAACGGTTAAGTGGCGCAAATGTAACCGCGTTCAGATGGGGGGGGGGGGAGGAATTGAAATGCTCGTATGTAATGATCAAAATAAAAAACGATAAAGCAAACTTTAAGAGGCGATAGTACAACATAAAAAAATCAACTTTGATTAGAAAATGCATGATTTGAATTCAAACGCAAACGTGTTAGAGCATCTTCAAATTTTATCCATGCAAGCGTTATAGCTGCAAGTTTCTAGAAGAAGAACATGAAATTGTGATATGGGGAAGAAGAAGAACGCATATGCAAATTGTTATTAAGATAAAAGCCACTGATCCGAGTGTGCAAGTGTAAATCACGGTACAAACGTAATGAAAGATGTTGCCCTTCACTAATCAAGAAAAAGCTGATATGCACTTCATCTACGGAACTGCAAATTGGAATAGTGCAGAGGTGCGACGATTGTACGGAAAAAAGTTTCCCAACAGGCGGTTGCCCTATGATAAAACATTTGTGCGCTTGCACGGACAGTTTTGTGAGACAGGATCGTTTTTTGGTGCACGTTCAAATGCAGGCCGTGCGAAGTCTAACAGAACGGTAGCTGTGGAAGAAAAAAATTCTGGATATGGTGGCTGATCATCCAAATACAAGCACGCGAGCAGTGGCTAGTCAAATTGAAGTATCATCCTCCACGACATGGCGAGTAGTAAAGGATGAAAGTATGCATCCTTTTCATGTCCAACGAGTCCAGGAACTGACTCAAAGGGATTTTCCTCATCGAATGTATTTTGCTCGCTGGTATCTGCAGAAGAACACCCTAAATCCCGATTTTGGTGCAACTGTGCTTTTTACAGATGAATGTACATATACAAGTGACGGTACATTTAACACCCACAATTCCCACCAATGGGCAGATGTAAATCCACATGCGTCTTCTACACATGCATATCAGCGACGATTTTCCATAAATGTTTCGGCAGGAATAATTGGTGACCATCTATTTGGACCTTAACTTCTGTCAGAACGCTTGGATGGAATAAAGTATCTTACCTTTCTGCAACAGGTGCTGCCGGAAATGATGACAGATGTTCCCTCTGGTATCCGTCGAGTAATGTGGTTCCAGCAGAATGGAGCACCAGCTCATTTTGCGCCAGAGGTGCGAAATTATCTAAACGCAACCTTTCCAAATCAATGGATTGGGCGAGGTGGTCCTGTCCCTTGGCCAGCGCGATCGCCCAATCTTTCAAGCCTGGATTTCTTTTTGTGGGGACACCTGAAGAGTCTTATGTATGAGACTCCAATCGAATCTGCAGAAGAACTCGTCGCCAGACTTTCGGCAGCTGCAGGAGAGGTGCGCGATAATACTCCTGGCGTGTTTCAGAGGGTTCGCCGTTGTACCGCATGCATCGCCTCTAATGGTCAGTGTTTCGAACAGCTATTGTAATCATTTCTAATTAAACTTTTTTTTATAACGTAAATGTTCTTTGTTTCCTTTTTTGTCTCTTAAAACGAAATCTGTTTCAGCACCCTCTATCCCCTTCGGGTTAAAATTACGAGTATGATTTCTTTGATGAATGTTGCTTGTTTTGGTGTTGTACTATCGTCTCTTAAAAAGTTTGCTTTATCGTTTTTTATTTTGATCATTACATACGAGCATTTCAACTCCCCCCCCCCCCCTGAACGCGGTTACATTTGCGCCACTTAACCGCTCCGATGGTTTCAATTTTGCGCTAAAAATTCAAGTTAAAATCTAAGCTTTTGTAAACATTTAACAAAATAAAAAAAAATACTGGTAAAAGGTAGTTGTTCGGTACTCCAAAGTCTAGAGCACCCTCTGACGGCATTTTTTCTAACTTTGTCTTTAAAACTTTTTTTTAAAGAAAATACTAATTTAAAGAATGATTTTAGTGAAAACCGCAAATGAATCGATCCTTTTTTCCGTTTTTTATCATCATTTTAAATTTAGGACCCTAAACTTTGATGGCGCCTTTCTCCTTCGGAAGACGTTTGGGACACTTGGTTTCCTATTTACTATTACTCGCTTTGATGTGTACTATCACCCCTTAAAGTTACTCCCATCAATTATGAAACACCCTGTATATATACATTTCCGTTAAAGTGGTGTGTATAATTCAGTTATTTCATAGAATAACTAGGTACTTCATGAAATAAATAGACAATTCAGTTAAAGTAAATAATACACTCATGTCCATAAATTAAGGACAATTCAGAATCACACAGAAATTGAACTCTAAAATAAAAATTTCACCTGTAGAATTATCACACACATCTTGAAGAATATGCAAATTACAGGAAACCACCAGATGGCGCGGATAGTACGTCACAATGACGAGAGTGTAAGAGAGGGGTATATAAGGAATGGTGGCAAAGAAGTAAAATTGTTCACAAGCGCTTTAAAAGCCTTTCAGTGCAATAGCTGCATACTTATGGCACAAAGGAACCATTTGGATGATTTTTTACGTAGTAGAATTATCGGACGACTGGAATGTGGACGTACCAAGCTAGAAGTATCCGAGGAACTTGGAATCGCTCAGAGTGTCATCTCCAGGCTTTGGCAACGTTTCCAAGATGATGGTAATGTGAGTAGATGTTACAGCACAGGTCGCCCCCGAGTTACAACGCCGAATGAGGACCGGTATTTGGCAGTTACTTCCAAAAGAAACAGATGGAGAACAGCATCAGACCTATCTCGTCAGCTCTCTTCAGCTACCGGTACGACAGTTTCAAGGCAGACCGTGTACAGAAGCTTAGGGCACATTGGTCTGTATGCTCGTAGGCCTGTCAGATGTGTTCCCTTACCGCAACTCACTGTCGCCCTCGATTAACCTGGAGTAGAGAGCATGCATTGTGGACACCGCAACAGTGGTCTTGTGTGATGTTTTCCGACGAATCCAGCTTTAGTTTGCAGTCTGATTCTCGCCGGACTTTAATATAAAGAGCGCCAGGTACCCGTTACCACCAAGAGAACACCATTAAACGACACCGTTACTGTGGTGCATGATGGCTCGTTTGGAGAGGAATTATTCTTGGTTCCAGAACTGACCTGCATGTTCAGAGTGTAACGATGACAGGCCACATCTATCGGGATGGCATTCTGGAACAACATGTACGTTTGTTTCAGGGCGCCATGGGTGCTGAATTTCTGTTTATGGAGGACAACGCCCGTCCTCACCGTGCAAACATTGTAGACGAATGCATTCAATCGGAGGATATCACCCTTATGGATTGGCCAGAATACTCACCGGACTTGAATCCAATAGAGCATTTGTGGGATATGCTTGAACGACGAATTGCAGCCCGTTAATCTCCTCCCAACTGTCTACCGGAACTTCGGAGGGCATTGCTTGATGAGTGGTGTAATATTCCCCAAGATCAGATTGATAATTTGGTACTCAGCAGGCGTAGGCTTTGTAACGCCTGTATTGCAACGTCCGGGAGACATACTCCGTATTAACCATTATACTAACCATGTTATACTGTTTTTTGTAAATAGGTTCTTTTTTGAAATTTAACCCAGGGAGTAAAACTAGCAATTTTTATTAATTATGTCAAACATATAGCATCTCTTTTTCTCTTTAACTTTTGTTTAATAAATAGACTTTACAAATAAGTCAAATTTGTTTTGCTTCTGTCGCTTTCTTTGCCTGAACTTCCTTATCCTTAATTTATGGACATGAGTGTAGATGAAAAATGCATACGTTATCTAATTATTTAATGAAATAACTAATGATAGACCATTTAAGTGAAAATAATAAAGCTTCAGGCTCTCTTGCATTAAATATTTCTTATTATCAATTTGGTCTCCCATTCCAGCAGAAACCGTTGCTAGAAAAGAGGTTGCAAAAAAAAAATGTCTGTTAATAATCCCAAATGGAAAATTTTAATATAAATATACCGTCTAATTTCTATGTCTAAAACCAATGAAATGAAGCGTACACACACATGCTATTGCAATGCAGCTAGAAACGTTCACTTTCAAGTGCCGTATTTAATACTTTAAATATCAAGTAATGTTATTCTTTAGAATGCCAAGCTAAATCGTAGAACTGAATAATTTTATATACTTTAACTGACTAACTTACGGAGTTTGAAAAGGGGCGGATTATCGGCCTTCGAGAAGGAGGATTTTTCTATTGCGCAGTAGGAGATCGTGTGCAGCTGAACAGTTCCATGGTGAAACCAATTTGGAAGCAGTGGACCGACGTGCGCCGAACAACTCGAAAAACTGGCAGTGGACGACGGAAGGTGACGTCAGCGTTCGACGATCGACACCTGCTCCGCAGGCCTGCGAATGACTGTAGAGCTTCCTCCAGGCAGTTGGCAGCACGTTGGTCTACTGCTACAGATATACTACTGACGGCTTCGTCAATTTGTCGACGTCTTCTGAACCGTGGATTGCGTGCAAGGGTGCCCTTTATACAAGATGCCCCTCACGGCAAACCATCGACGGCTGCATCTGCAGTGGGCTTTTGAGGCCACAGCCTGACAAGCTGATTAGCACCAAGTTGTATTTTCAGATGAATCAAGCTTCAATTTTTTGGGACCATGATGACCACATTCATATTAGGCACTATGCCGGTGAACGCTGCCTTCCTGAGTGTGTTATCGAACGAAATATTGACCTAACACCCAGAGTTAAGGTTTGGGGTGCCATTTTGTATCATGGACAATCCAATTTGCTACGAATTGAGGGTAATCTCAATAGCAACACGTACGTCCACGAAGTGCAACAGCCTGAAATAGTACCCTTGCTTAAAGTAATTTTGTGGGCTATCTTTCAGCAGAATAGTTCACGCCCACATGTTGCAAAGGCTGTTCGAGACTTCTGTTCAGCCTACACATGCAACTTCTTCCTTGGAATTCTTATCCGCCGGATATGTCGCCTATTGAGCACGTGTGGGATTTGGTTGGTCGGTGTCTCGCTCGTGATCCGCGTCCTGAAGCTGCAAAAGACGAACTTTTGCTGCGTGTACAAGCAATATGGAATTCTCTTCTACAAGCAGACATTCGAAATCTGTTTGACTTCATGCCACGTCATATAGCAGCACTTATTGCAGCGCGTGGTTTCTGCACCAAATACTGATTTCGGACACTTAATATTGATTGTTTGCTTTGACAATTTCGTTATTTATTTGTACTAATAGAAGTCGTTTGTGCATTAAATTTCATTTAATTGTGATGATTCTTTCATGGTGTTGCATTTTTTACAAACAGCAGTATAAAAATCAGTATTTACAATATTGCTTGAGTCAAATCGAACGTGCTTATTATGCTGAACTTTAACCTTCAACTTGCTCCCCGGCAGTAATATTCGTAGTCCTTATAAAGACCATTAATAATATTTTAGAAATTTATATAATTGTATCTTTTTAAATAATCAATCTCTTTTTTTCATCCCCCAATTTTTTCATTTGGCGAAATTCCATGACCAAATCTATTAACAAACTTTTCGCCAAGGTTATGCTATCTATTCATTTTTATTGTCAAGAGTATTATGTTTCAGAGATTTCCTATCATCTTATCGGTCATAATGTTATCGGTAGAGAAGAGAATGAACTCGAAACTTTATGCAACAATGCATGCATGCTACTTTATTTATAGACCTCAGGAATGCATAGTCTTTTGGAATATATTTATAAGAATAATGCAATAGAGATGAAATTTCACGTTATACATATCTTTCCCACAGCTTTAATATTACATCACAAAAAGCTTTGAGTTCCTTTCCAATTTCAGAAGTTCCTATTATTCCATTCAACAGATATGTATAAGAATTATTTTTAAAGACCTATATTCATCAAGAAACTCAAAGAAAAGGTCCGTGGCTATTCGTCTTTAACGGCCATAATTTTTGACCCCAATTTTTTTTCCCGAATCAAGATATTTCAAAATTCAAAATTTAATTTACGTAATACTTTTTGTAACTGCCACTTCAAAATAACAGCTTTTTTATTGAAATGTAAAATTTACATTTTTCAGATGGCGAGAAAACACAAAAAGTGTTCTTTAAAAATCCTTGCTTAAAATATGTGTACTATATCCTTCCTTTAATGATTTTAATTTTTTTTCAATTTTACTATGTTGTTAAGAGAATAAAAAAATAAGAAAACGAGCAAAGCAAAATGTAACTAAGCAGACGATAAAAATATAATTTAATTGATACAATGGAAAATTGGAGAAGAGTTTTATTGCATTATCTATATATTATATTTAGCTTGTATTTTAAATTATTTATGCATTAGATTTAGCTTTTATTTTAGATTATTTATGTATCAGATTTAGCTTTCATTTCGATTATTTATTCGGAATAAAAATAAGTTTAGATGACTTGCAAAATTCACCAGACACTAAAATCAACTTCCATAATAATAATTTTTCAGAATTTTTGCAGACGAATTGATTTTTCATTCATAAAAAATATGAAAATGAAATTAAAAAGATATAAGCAATTCAATTTACATTATTATAATGAAGTATCTTTAGTGAAAGTTTATTTGTATACGAAATCCCATTCATTTGCCCAACATTATTCTGAGTAGTTTCAACATGGTTTAGGATAACACATATCATAAATTAATTTTTTTGATTTACTTATTCCTCTTATCAGTACTTAAAAAAATTCACCTACCCATCCCACCCTTTTAGAATTTCCTATTTTCCAATATTCAGAAAGATATATTTATGTTTAAAGACTTATTTTTTCCTAGAGCAAATGATATAATAAAATTAAAAAAAAAAAATAGGTAAACGATAGTTGGCTTAAAGTATCAAAGTTTCAAAATTGTAAAAATTAGTTTTTTAAAACTTTTAAAATATTTAAACATTTAAGTTTTCCAAGCCAAAATATGTGAAAGAAAAATATTAAATAATTTATCATGGTACTTGTTTATATATAATTTTCTGCGTTTTGTTCTGTTCGTTTCTAATGCAATTTTTTAGACACGTTAACTAAGGGATCAAGATCACGGACTCGTGCCTGGTATGTCATGATTCGAGCCAAGTATCACTGAAGACCTGCCGTGTAGAGGGAACCACTGAGCGTTAATTCTGTTGAGGCTCAACCGTTGGTGTGTGGAAGTTAGGAGATAGGTGCTAGCTCAGGTGTGGTCCGTCACCAATAGCCCTAGTGTAGCTTTATAATGTGGCGTTATTCTAATTCTCTTGTGTAATACTTTTCTTTATGAATATTTCCCCCGTTTTTTACAATTAATTATTACAAAAGTACATTTGATAAATAATTTTTAAAATTCTGATTTTGTTTCTTCAAAGAAAATTGCACATTGCTCTTTTTATGAAGATAATAAAATAAATAAGTTTCTCAAATGATAAAAAGAAAATTAAGTTCTAAAAAAATGACAATCTTATGATTATAAATGTTCTCAGTCTGAAAAGAAAATAAATAAGTTATACTTAAATCTCCTAAAACTTATTCACTATTTTAAAAATCACAAATGTCATTTCTCCCGTTTAAATAGAACGAAAAATATTAAAGAAATAAAATGTATTATTACCGTCTTGTTTTTTAATCGCATTTTGGTGAAGTGAATTTGCAATGCCATGTTTCAAAAAATGATTTATGTGTTCCAATTTGCGCTGAAGAAGCTTTCCTAATAGAATTTTAGTTAAAATGCATAAATCAAATAACAATACTGTAATAGATAAACCCTTTTTGTAGATTAGAAACAAAATTTTAAAATGAGTATCCCCACACGCAATTTCACTATCAGTAAACATTTGATCAAAAAATAGTGGGATATAAAGTATATAATGTAAAAACAATACATTGTAATAAGAAATTAATGAAATTTTTCATGCACTTCATGCATCTTTTTACGAAAATGTTTATACTGTTATATATTATTTCGCAGTAAATATAAATGTTTCCGCACTACACTATGCCAATAAAATAAAAACTGTTTAAAAAATTTAAATGTGTTGAAATTGAGTTTTTTTTTAATTATGATGTGAGATAAAATAATTTTTTTAAAAGAGGTGCTCGAGAAAATAGCCGTAACCTTGTAGAAACGAAGCACTTTAGAAGGTATTAAAGAAACACCATGTGGGTATATTTAAGCACATTCATTTCAAACACGAGAACAACTTCACTTTTTATAAATATTTTCTTAATTCCCAAAATTGTTAAAATTTGACGTAAAAAATGTCTTGCTTATCAGTGTTATTTACAAATATACAAACCTCAACAAAAGTCCTCAACAAAAGTATAAATAAAAGAGACATTTTCAGTGATTCTAGCTACCTTTTTCAGATGTGATGTTTTTTTTTTAAATACCTACCTCATTCGTTCTTTTTCACACAAATTGAAAAAAAAAATATTTAAATGAAAAGATTTTCTAGGAAAAAATATAATAGAGTCACTATTAAAAATTGCATTCTCAGCTAGGTCATCTACCTTAAAATTGTTTTCTCTATCACTTTCTGATAACATCGAAAAATGGGTTCTTTCTTTCTTTTTTTTTGAGACGAATATTTGAAGAATTACTGACCATATGCCTAACTTTCTACTCAATTCTCTTGTAGAACTTCTCCCACATCTTGAATTTACCACTGTGTTTTAGAGGTTTTGAATTATTTTTTATGTTGTTTAACTCCATTTATTGATAAAATTGAGATTATTTAATCAACTTTATTATCTTTTTTTGAATTTTCAGGAGTTTTCAAAACAATTCTCACAATTCCGTTTTGGTTTTGAGATTTAGAAACAAGTGTTCAATACTTGCTGACTCTTGATCTCCAAATCTTTTTGTTTTAAAATTTCTTATAAACAACTTTTGATATCGATTAATTCTATATTACCAAATTTAAACTACCAATGAGTGCTTCTTTTTTAATGATTTCGTATGCATATGTAATTCAGTGTTCTGCAGTGTATAATAGTATAGTTTTATTATCTATACGGCATTACTATTTTTTCAAAACTCAGTACAAACAATTTTTGTGTTTTTTTTTATAAATGTAGAGTTTTTAATTTTAAATAGAAAAAGAATATGTATAAACAAAAGTGTAAAAGCAAGAATATTAAATTTATAGACGTTGAGTAATCACCTTCGATATGTATATTATTTTGCAACACACGCCTCTCTTAAAGTTCAGTAGAAGCAAGTCCTTGATAAGAAAAAATTAGCATGGAATCACTAACTTCACTAAATAAAGAACTTGGTTAAATTAAATTTTTAAGTTTCTTTACAATTTCCAATAAAAGTTTTTCCAACTTCCACAATTCTCACACATACAAAAGTGATGTATCAGTTGAAAAATAATGTTTGGATGGAATTGTATTTATTATTATTCAGTATTTTTATTATTATTCAAACTATGTTTATTATTAATCTGCTTTGTATGTTCATTTATATGCTAAATTTAGTTTCTATTCAATTCTTCGTATTATTTACAATTTCTATTTTATATGTATTTTGTATAAAATAAATAGTTTATTCTCGTGCTTTCTACCAACGCCCTCCACTGTATTTAACCTTTTCACGATGGCAACGTTTTTTTTTTTTTGGAGTTGTTTGTGTAATATAATTTGTGTAGAATGTTCCTTACTGTAATTTTTCGCGCTAGGAGAGGTTCTCGCCGCACGAAGCTGCTGGCATTTGTCTAAATCTTGTTATGCTAAATTAAAGTTGTTAAAAATCAAGAGTCATCATTTAGTCCCATATGGTTTTTTTTTGGTAGAAAGCACACACAAGAATAAACTATTTATTTACAGAAAATAGATATAAAATAGAAACTGTAAATAATACTAAGAATTAAATAGAAATTAAATATGGCATATAAATGAACATACAAAGCACATTAATAATAAAAATGCCATTTGTATGGTAATAAATATTCAGAATAATAATAAATACAATTCCATGCTAACAGATAATAGTTCAAAACATATTATTGAGTGAAAAAAATTAAAATTACTACAGCATTGAATATTTTCGGATGCTTAAATTTCTAAGCATCTCCTTTTGCCA
This sequence comes from Trichonephila clavata, assembly GCA_019973975.1. Taxonomy (NCBI): domain Eukaryota; kingdom Metazoa; phylum Arthropoda; class Arachnida; order Araneae; family Nephilidae; genus Trichonephila; species Trichonephila clavata. The sequence goes on from BMAO01035322.1 coordinate 26,567, forward strand.
ATCTTTCCACGTTCCCGACAAATTAATCTGAACGAGTGTCAAGGAAAATGAATGACCTTGTCATTGTAAGTGTTCTTTAACACAAACAAGGAAACACACCCTCATAAAACTTCTTAGAGCTTCCTCAATGATTTATGTAAATTCTTTTTAGATTTCAGTTAAGCTCATCTCGTTTAATGCAGAATGCGCTACTGTTTGCATTGCTATATCGGAAAAAAAAGAACTCTTTGAAAGAGCGTCATCAGTCACTGCAAGAAAAAAAGTCGACAGCTATTAATTACGCCAGTTCTTTTGAATTTGATATAAATCACCTTAAATTCACAATATATCTTAATACTTAAAATAGAAGTAAAATACTATATCTGTTTGTACGAATTCTGTAGAACACACAAGTTAATTTCCTAAATTTTTCTTGCATTTCTGCTTGAGTAATAAATGAGATTTCTACTTAGTGATTGTAAATGTAGGTTGCTTCCTGATATAAACAAAAAATAATAATAAAATGGCTAGCTAAATATATATTTATTGTTATTTAAATAAATTTTTAGTTTATGATGCATTTTATTGTCTAGATTTCAATTGTGTACATTTTTTTTATGGATTTTGCTTTTTTAAATTTTACTTTTTCCTAAATTATCTGATTTGTATATGTTTTATAATAATAAACTGCTAACTGAAAAAAAACACCATAGAGGAATCATCAAAATTAAATGAAATTTAATGCACAAACAACGTGTATTAGTAGAAAATAAATGACGAAATTTTCAAAGCAAAAAAAAAAAAAATATTAAGTGTTCGAAATCAGTATTTGGTGTAGCCACCACGCGCTGCAATGAAAGCTGCTATACGACGTGGCATGGAGTCGAACAGATTTCGAATGTCTGCTTGTAGAAGAGAACTCCATATTGCTTGTACGCGCAGCAAAAGTTCGTCTTTTGAAGCTCCAAGACGCGGATCACGAGCGAAACGCCGAACCACCGAATCCCACACGTACTCAATAGGTGAAATATCCGGCCAATAAGTAGACCAAGGAAGAAGTTGTATGTGTCGAGCTAAAAAGAAGTCTCGAACAGTCTTTGCGACATGTGGGCGTGCCTTAACCTGTTGAAAGATAGCTCCAGGGATGCCTTGAAGGAAGGGAACGACTTTGGCCTGTAGCACTTTACGGATGTACCTGTTGCTATTGAGATTACCCTCAATTCGTGGTAAATTGAATCGTTCATTATACGAAATAGCATCCCAAACCATAACTCCGGGTTTTAGGCCATTCTGTCGTTCAATAACGCCCTCTGGAAGGCAGCGTTCACTGGCATAGAGTCTAACACAAATGCGACCATCATGGTCTCACAAATTGAAGAGTGATTAATCTGAAAAGACAACTTGGTGCCAATAAACTTGCCAGGCTCTGTGCTCATGAGCCCATTGCAGATGCAGCCATTGATGGTTTGCCGTGAGGGAGATCCTGCATAAAGGCACGATTGCACGCAATCCACGGAACAACAGACATCAATGAATTGACGAAGTTGACATTAGTACACCTGTAGCAGTAGACCAACGTGCTTCCGACTGCCTGAAGGAAGCTAAACGGTCATTCACCGGCATGCGGAGCAGGCGTCGATTTTCACGCGCTGACGTCACCTTCCGTCATCCACTGTCAGTTTTTCGAGTTGTTCGGTTCTCGTCTGTTCACTGCCTTCATACTCGCATCACTGTGGAACTATTCTGCTGCACACGAGCTCCTATTGTGCGAGAGGTAAATCCTCCTTCTCGAAGGCCGATAATCCTCCCCCGTTCAAATTCCGTAAGTTGTTGGAATTTCTCCTTATTTCGTCGTGGAGGCATACTTAGGCCTTACTAAACGTTTGTTACTAACAAATTATCATTAACTATTAACTGTGCGGTGGCTCTGAAATTTTACTGTTTTACGTAACATCTTAATATTAATATTGGCTGCAAATTTCATTAAATTCTGATGATTCCTTCATGGTATTGCTTTTTTTACAAACAGCAGTGTATATGTAATATGTTATACGAGAAATTACGAAAATTAATTCATTTTTTATCCTGAACATTTTATTTTTCATTAACTTTCCAAAATGTTTAGAAGAGAACATATTTTTATTTTATTCTACAAACTAGTGATGGCCATGGACTCGTGCCATTGAACTCTGGTCGAGTAGACAGGATGATGCACGTTGAATCATTTGAAGTTCAAACTACTCCCTTGTTATGGTGTGGAAGTTCGGTGAGAGGGTGCAAGCTCGATGTCGTGGCCTCTTTTGTAACCATAGTTCAAGATTGAGCGGTCCATCGTCAATAGCCCTCTTGCTGCTTTATACAACCATGTCCAAAATTAGTGTCACAAACCTGTTTTCCGTCATAATTTTAAATTGCCTGAAGAAAAACAGATCGAATTTGTATTTTATACATTTTGATGAATGGGTAGTATAATATCAACTTTCAGTTTAGGAAAAGATGTTGTTTAGCATTAGTTTTCTTAGAATTATTGAACTGAGACCATTTATGTATATGCAATTTTTTCCTGCAGTTTTGTGAATATTGCATTAAAACAAACAAGTTAGCCTCTTAGCAGTGAGGGTGTCTTCTGAAAATCGTTTTGATGATTCCTTGAGATGGAGAGTCATTGGAAAGTTTGAAGCTGGTCAGTGTCAAGTGGAGGGTGCTCGATGGTTACAAATGGCCCTAAAATGTTTCCCGGCTCTAGAATCAATTCTAAACAAGTGTTACATTTACCAAGAAGGTCAACCAAGGTCACCACATAACATCAACATCTGCACCCAATCGCTCCTTAGCTTTAGGCGCAGGACGACATAGGTGGACAACGGTCCCTCAGCTTACTCGTGAACTTGCAACTGATCTCGAAGAAGAATTTCCAGGAAAACGTTCTACAGCCATCATGCAGAGACTGTCCTTTACGCCCGGCCTCTAGTCTTTTGTGTCCTTTTGACTGCATCCAACAGGAAATACAGGATATTGTGGAGCTGAAAACACCCTTCGTAGAGAGCAAAAGAATAAAGTCATGTTCTTTTCAGTCATGAGTCGAAATTACCCAGAAAAAGTGATTCTCGTTGAATCTTCATCTGGAAAGAAAGTGGAGCGTACTTTCTTCTTTCCTACATAACAAAAACCGACAGATTTCGTGGCAAAGGAATCCTTGTGTGTGGCTGCATAACTTTGGGCAGTAGTATACTCCTGTACATTTTTGATGCGAATGCTGTCAACTTACAGCGCCATATGGATGCGATCCTGGAAGCCTATACGAGGTTTTAATGGGTACTATTGGGCCGGATTACATTTTATTGACGAAAATGTGCGGTCACACATAAGTCACATAGTTGAAGGAATTTCAATGGTATTTGTTATACAGCTATACAAGATGTCGCGATACTGGAAAAAGTTATTGACTTTTTGTAGTGTTTATGAAAACATTGTCGGTGCAAAAACTGCATTTAGTTCTCTTCATGAAACCATCATGTATTGCCAACTATAGTTAGTGGAACAAGTGGAGGCATGGAAAGTGAAAAGTGTTGTAACGGCGATATTTGAAAGATCCGAAGCTCTCATTATGGCATTCGTTACACAAAATGTTTGGGCGATTGAGATTCAAGAGTTTTTCATCAATACTAACCCTGAATCCATATGGCACTCAAGTGAAAAAATTAGAGTGCATTGAGCATATCCAAAAGCGTATGGGTACCCGTCTTTTGGATCTCAAAAGAAAAAAAAGGAAAAAAATTAAGTGATGGAGAAGCTTAAGTGGACACAACCGACTCGCCGACATTTTAATTTCGAAAATTCAGAGGTATTATGGTATGGCCATTAGAAACAATATCAATGATTTACACAACATGAGAACTACTGTTTAGGATATTTATTTCTATCTTTTGTCTACAAATGAGAGCCCTCAACATGGATTGTGTCCCTCGGGTACAAATTAATGGTGCAAGTTTCAGAAAGCAAAAGCTGAATTTAACGAAAATAATTATGATCATAAAAAAACATACACATGTGCCATCTTACCTCATGAATGAAATTAAGCGAATTTTTAGAGATTTAGCTGACCCTAGGTTATTAAAAAATTGTCTACATGGAAATACTCAAAACCCCATTGAGTCAGTTAATAACATCATATTGTCAGTCATTCCCAAATCTACGTTTATGGAGTTAAAAACTCTAAAATTAGGGGTAAATATGGCAATTGCTCAATTCAATATAGGCCATGTAGTCAAATTAATTATTTTAAAACATCGTGGTGTTGAACCAGGTTTTAATTGTGTGTCATGTTTTAAAAAATTAAATGCACGTAGGATTCGTGTAGCCTAACGAAAGAATCTTGAGATACAAAAAAAAAAGGCTAGATTGCTAAAAATAATGAAAAAAAGAAAATTAGAAGAGTCTTTTGTTGAAGCAGAGGGCAAAGAAAATGTTTCAAATGCTTTTGGAAAGTATTAAAAAAAGTTAAATCTTCAAAACTTAAAAATTTTTCTTTGAAACCTGTTTTTTCAAACTGCAATATTTTCCCTTTATGTACCTTTTTCTCACAAACTAATTAATGTAGGGTCCTCAAATTTTCAGTAAGTACATTTGCAACAATTCTACACATTTTAATGGAGCGGATAAGATATATCTAGCAAACATTTTTAGATAACGTCTTTTTAAACTAAATGTTAGGGAGAAAAAATTGGACATTTTTTAAAAAAATTCATAATTATTTAAATTTTTAGTAAAATGACAAAACCTTGCATTAAAGTCTTATTTATAGTACATATAACCTACTGTAAAAATTTCATTCAAGAGAAGCTAGTAGTTTCTTAGAAAAAGATACATAAACTTACGAAATATAACATGGGCTCCTATGGAAGGTGCCGGACCCCCTTAAATACTTTTTCTCGGATTGAGGATTCTCTGATTTCACACCTGTTGATGTATCCTGTATCTTAATTCAAAATTTAAATATTTTCTGTGTGGTTATGTTGCTATATTCTTTCTTATACTGTAGTACGTCTTTGTGTCAAATTTTGTTGCAACACAGTGAATAGTTCATCAGTTTTCCTAGATATTCTGTTTTTGACCTTAATTTTAGACATGAGTATAATATGACTTAAGTAAACACTCACTCATAACAAAGAAATAAATTCTTCGAATGCTTGATGGCGGTCTTTTTAATCTTGAGGAGTGCAAGTACGAGGACATCCTATGATGACCTTGATTACTTGACTGGGGCTGAAGATTGAACAGAAGTTTGCTTTGCTTCGGAGTGGCAAGGTAGGAGGCTTGTGTGATTGAATACGCTTGTCAATTTTTCTTTCGATGTCGAAATATACAATTTTATCAGTTGACAAAGAAAAAAATAAACAAATGATATTTCCCGCGAATTACAGGATGAGGTAAGACATGCCGAAATCTTCAAAGCTTTTGCTCCACAATTTGGTTGTTCTGGAATTGTATGTTGAAATGAAAGGCATTTTCGATTCAAGAACAAACACGTGTGAGTAACTTCTGTCCAGTACAGAATTAATTAATAAATATATAATGTTAGTTTTCATAGTTATTTTCCGAACCATTCTTTTTACGAACACTTCTTTATAAATTTCAAATATAGTGGCTTCTTTGCACTCGTCACAAGCGATATCGATTGTGCATTGCTTACACTACTTACAAGGAAATTGAAAATTGATAAACTCAAAAATTAAATATATTTACATTTTTGGTAAATTAATAATTTTCGTAATAAATATAACTATTCCCAAGACTTCTGTAAATCCTTTAAATAATTGCTTATATATATATACTTACTCTTTCATTATATATTACTTATTAATAATTACATTTTTCTTAGTTAATTTTCCTTGGAGTTGCAATATACCTAGTCATGACAAAACTTCCTATACAAAAAGCTGAGATCTTCTGTTTTAACTCCAAAGCAACAGAATATTTTAGATTTTATCGTTGAGAATCGTTTGCATCGTTTTGATCGTTTATCAAAATTTATAGCCTTTGGTGCATATTGTTCTAAATTATGCAGAGTTTTAACACTTTGAACAGCAATGTGCAACAATTATTTCTCTTCATAAAAAAAGAAGAGACAATCGGAGATTTTTAAGGCTGTTAAACCTGAATAATACCTGACAATAAAAGGTTACCCGTTTATTGATTAGTAAAAAGATTTTTGACAATGTTTTAGAAAATAACTGTCAAGTTAAGAAGTCAAGGAAAATTTTCAGATTTATTAGTGTATTTTCGAAAAATGTCGAACCACTGTTTCACGAAATCGCCCTTTTTCAAGATTTTTTTTACTTCGTCTATTATTTTTTTTTTATTTGTTCTATTAATTCAATTTCATCCACCTAATTATGTTCAGTTTCGAAAGTTGTGTAAAAAGTTTACATATTGAAATTGAATGTATTTTCTGTTTTATTATACAAGCATACAGATACAAAGAGTAGGGGGAAGAAACTGATTCCACATTTGTGCCACTATTTAGAAGAAAATCAATTCTATTCATGACTGTACTAATTCAGCACGGGTACATGATAAACGAAATTACGTATTCACCATTGAATTAATAATTCACTTAGACTTGCTGTTCTACATGTAAAATTTAGATTAAATTTCAAATTTGATAAATAGGACAAAATGTTCAAAATTGTTAAAAAATGTTTTTAAACTAAAAAAAATACGTGTGTAGTTTTAAATCAAGTACATTTTGTTTACTTATGTGCGTTATTATGGTTGAAAATATATATACTTTTTAAAAGAAGGTTTCTCTCTGCAATAAGCAAAAGTGCAAACACAGGAGCACATGAAGGATTGGCTGGAAACACTTGATCACATTTATCATGTGACTATGACGTCACATTAATTTAGCCTATTCTCTCGCTGATGCAGATAAGAACAATCCCAGACTGCATTTAAGGTAAAAATTGAATTAGACTGGCAACAAACTGTATTTCAACCATTCAATTATATTTCAAACATATTCACTATTAACAGACAGGTACATACTTTTATTATTATTCTTACTTCTTGCAAGTCGCCAACACGACTTTAATATAAGAGCAATTGATTATTTAGTTTGATTTTCATTAGTCTACCATAATTCCTGGACTCGTACATAAAAATAAATCAAAGAAATACCCCCAAAATTTTATATATTTATATGAATCTAGTATTTACTTAAATAATTTTATCAGAAGTAATCCAACATTATAAAATTTTTAAAATAAAATACTTAAGTAAAACAAGTGAAAGCACACCGTTATATATTTCTTATTTAATCTAAATTTATTTCAAATTGCTTAATCTTTAAATAATAATCAGTCCTTACCCATGCGCTTCTCTAAGTATTTTTTAATGTTGTATGACTATATTTTGATTTTTTTGAAATTAATTGGTGTCTTTATCCTAGAATTAATCTTTCGATTGTATCCAAAACCATTCATATACCTCTCACTACTATATTTAAAAGTGAGAGAACTCGTGAATTTCTTAAACGAAAATATATTTATCTTATAGCTCCCTAAATCTCCTTTGCAGGTCAATTTCCAGAAATTAAGTTCTTACAGATTTAAAATCAGCAAAAGATGCACGTCAACCAAATTTAAAGTCTATAGGTCTAATAGTTCAAAAGCAGGATTTTTTTATCTATTGCTACACGCACCCCCCCCCTTCCATAGAGTATATATTTGTAAAACCTGTTTTTAGAGGATATATACTAAACAAAAGACAAAAGAAACATGTTTGCCGAATTTCAAGTCTGTATGTCAAAAGTTCAGATCTTGTAAGGAATAAGCGAGGCGTGTCACTCTTATTATTTTTTTTTACAGATTAGTTATTACCGTAATCAACGTGTTAAATTATTTAACTTGATGAATATTTTATTTCTCAAATTTTGCCATTTCAAAAATAAACACTTTTATGAATTTCAGAACTTTTTTTTTATTCATTGTTATTGAAGTGTTGTTTTCTTCTTACTAACAGACACATTTTTGTTAATTTGCTCCATTTAAAGCATTCTTGTGAGCTGAATTTAAAGCAATGATACAAGTTGCATTTAGTAACAGATTAGATTTCATGCTGTTTTCAGTGGATTACAAAACCATGCGATAGTTAAATTCTATTGTATTATGTTTATTTCAGCTACTATATCACCTTAATATCGAGAAAACTATATTTGTTAAAGTACCACAGGATGGTTACTTGTAAATGTACGTTGCACAAATAAGAGTGAAGAAAAATCTTCAGATCTTTTAATCAGAAAAAAAGAGAAAGAAAAAAAACCCTTTAGAGCTTTTTATAGGATGTAAATTTTTACTTTACTTGTTTGAATAAAACTCTTTAATTCCAATTTTTTCAACAATCAAATAATTGCATAATCTTTAAAATTTTGTTTCTTAAGGTTTAAAAAAGAAAAGATTTTTTATGAAAATATTTGACTTGGACAGTTTTTTCTGTATTAGTTATGTAAACTTTGCTGTTTGAGCAAACATTCCTGTACCATTTCTCTCATTTTTGGTAAGATGTTACAAATTTATAGAAATGTACACATAGGAAAAATACACTGGTTGAATAGCAGCAATTATGTTTTCATTTGAAACACTGTTTAGTTAGGAAGATATTATTGAAATGAATTCTTTTTAAATAGTATATTAGTGAACAAATTTAACAAATTTAAATGAAAAGTAACTTTTTTTTATATAAAACTTGTTGAAAAATTCCTATTGTGTTTCCTTTAATGAATATGTTTTTAGTATGGAAGTTTAAATACATAAGGAGAAAACTTAAAAAATATTTATTCCAAAGATATGTTTAAAAAATAAGTTTCTGTTTGAGTTACAATATGAAAAAGAAGCCTTTAAAGTTTTTAAATTTCACTAGTTCTAATGTTTAATTTTATCGAAAATATTTTTATATAATGCAAAAGAAACATATAGAAAAGAAATTATATAGAAAAAGGTTTTAATGTAAAATTTGCGCCATCATGGAAATATATTTTTTGAGTCACGAATATATTTCTATGGTTTACTACATACTCATCCGAATTCCGAGATGATATGGATAATGTCGTAATTATAAGTGATTATTCCTTATTTTAGTACAGAATGGAACTAATTAATTCAATGATATTATGAAACATTCAGAAATAAATGATTTTCTGAATAATTTCATAATAAATTTTACATTTGATTTTTCAACCTGTAGAAGCCAATCTTGTAAATTACATAAACATAATTATGATTAAAAAGGAGAATTAAACAATCGATAAAAATAAATAATAACAAAGTCAGCACTTGAGAAGGAATCCCTTTCTCCACATTTACATGGACTTTTAGATTTTACCCACATTACATTTGGCAGACGTCGTATCTCAGCTGGTTCAACGGCAATCTGTTTCCAAACAAATATACTTTCATAATTAATATTTCGACAACCTTTTTGAAATAAAGCGCAATAGTTTTTGAAGATTATACTAAAAAATGTCATTAGATGATCCATTTATTTGTGGTTAATCGCTTAGTGGCTAATTATTTAATTAAATTTTATTTATAATAATGCAAAAATTAAACTTAATATCAACGAAACAAGTAATATAAAAATCCTTTTTTTAAGTCTATTCCTACTTAGGTCAAAAAAGAAAAAAAATTATTTTAGTTATTTTTTTATCAAATAACTAGCTGATATACCCGTTCTTCGCACGGGTGAATTTAAAAATTAAACAATACAGATTGAAGGATAAAGAAGTTTTTAATGAATTAATTTTACGTGAATTTCAAATTAAACAAAAAAAGGTTTTTGCATATCTCAGCTGAACAAAAAAACCCATATTTGTTAAATTATAAGTCTGAAGGTCTAATAGCTGATAAAAAGGATTTTTTTTATTTATAACGCCCCGTAACTCTCTTGTGGGTCGATTTTTGAAAACACCTTCTTAAACTGATCTCTGCTCAGCAAAAGTAACCCATTGTTACATATTTTTGAGTAATGATTGCTTAAAATAGTGTAAATAATTTACATCTGGATGTGTAATACGTTAGTAATTACTTTCTGTTGTATTTATTTTATGTTAAAGTTGTAATATTCGCAAGCAACGCCGTTCCTTACATAAAAAGAACGATTCAATGGAAACATTGTGAAATTTTGAGCCAAAGTTGGCATCACACATTTTTGGCGACTACGTTGGTAGCTTGGCGATTTATTGAACGGTTCAAAAGTTACTTTGCTGTAGCGTCACCTGGTGGGGTGCTGCAACAAAGAGGACAGCACAAAAACATTCTCTACAAAAATATACATATTTATGCCAATTCTGATAGTGATCGGTTGAACGGTGTTGGCGTGAAACGGTTTCATGTATACAACATCCATTTATATATATATATACAGGAGACCGGCTTCGTTCTCATCCCTACTCTGTGCGGTTTACGTGGTGAGAAGTGACACCGATAGACGCCTGACGGGAATAACTGATCGAGTGGTAACTGATAAATTATCGAACGCAAGAATAGAAAATCATTAAAGTACTAATATTGCTGTCAAAAATAGCGGTTGATAGTAGAAAAGTAAAAATTTAGGGCTGTATGCATTTTTTATTGTCGAATCATAAAAAAAATTAAAATTAAAAATTTTGTCCAAAAAATAAAAATTTAGGGTGGGCTACCCTTATCACTTAGGGGTATAAAAAACAGTTTACTTCAAACTATCAGACCTACTGAATATTTGCACAAAATTTCATAAGAATCGGATTAGTTGTTTAATTTATCTCCTGTCACTTATTTGAAATAATGATAACGAAGTAAAAGCTATTAAGTTTTTCTCAAATATTTTTGATATTTTTTTTCTGTAATCCGATGCAATATATAAATTTTTGAATTAAAAATATGTACAAAAAATGGGGAAAAAATTTTCACTCGCCAAATTTGATGATTTTTGATTTGTTATAGACACCCATTTTGCTATTGTAACCCATGAGCCATCACCTCCTAGATATACAGAAGGCCTGGTGACTCCAACGTGATAGGCTTGTGACGTCACACATAGTAGGGATAGAAAATCTGCTTGAATTCAAGTTAGATCAATTACTCGCCTACGCCATTTTGGTGCTTGTCTCTGTGCTTGTTCGCTTTTTTATTATAGATTTTCAATTTCTTTTTAACTATTCTGACAAAAATGGTCTACACATGCGTTGTACCGAATTCCAATAGCAATTATAAAGGTACTGAAAAATTGCAAATGTTCGCATTCCCTTCGAAAAAAATGGATTCATGCTATATCAAGAAAAGATTTTACTCCATCAAAGTATTCAAAGGTAAGTTATTTAACTTTATTCTATTTATGGAAACTGTAAAAATATGTAAATTTTAAAAGTCTACTTATAACTTTAATAGGTTGTTCGATAAGACATTTGAAAATGTACTCATTTCTTTTTTTTCATGTGAGATTCTTAACATGATAATTACATTGGTAATTCATTTTTATATAACTATAATGAGAAAAGCGTATTGTTTATCAAATAAATATTTTGTAGCCCTAAAAAAATTTGTGTTAAAAAATGAGCTCAATCAAGTTTTGTTAATGAAACAAAAACTGTGTAGTATTTTTGCTATTGCAAACAAACATTTTTAAGTCATTTTCTAAATACCTTTTCACAGAATCAAAGAAAGTTCCTTAAGTATTAATTGTGTGTTAGCAAAAGAAAGCCCATTATGATACAGAGGTCATAGTCTACGTAAATATGAACATAAGCAACCATTTATTGATTATTTTGTATATTAATATGATGTGAGATACAAAATGCATAACACATTCACTACAAAAAAAAGCTATCTGATTTCTGAACTATTAGGATGACTTTGAAAGTAAGAAAAAATAAAGCTAAAAACAGATAAACATGACTCAGTTTATGACTCAGTTATATGACTCAAACCTCACAACGTTAACTTGAAGTACGATTGCTACGACAGCAAATTTCGTAGAAGACACCACATTTAGAGGTAGTGAGTACTAATTTCTAAGCCCTTGACGACAACACTGGCAGTTTCTTTTCTAGAATTGTTTGCATTAATATAGACTATGTGGTGTCCCGACAAGAATTATTTCACCGTATCAAGTTTGCTTTGATGACAACCATTTGCTGGCAAAATAAACAAAATTTCATTGAATCAAAGAGAAAACAAAGAAAATTTTGTTCGAATTTGTATATAATGTAGTCGAAATTTTTTTGCTTGTTGTATCAAAATTTTTTCAGTACTTCCGACAAAAGTTCCACTTAAAATTACAAAAAATAAAATTATCAGAGAAATTTTTGTAACTCTCACAAATCTTTTCTGTCAATTGCAAAAACTATATATATATATATATTTAATTTTAGGTTTGTGAACTACACT
>BMAO01035323.1:0-23261 GCA_019973975.1 Trichonephila clavata
TATCTATGAAAACCAAATACACTTCCTTCGTCAAAGCTTGCATTTTTATCAATTTTCAGAATCATATTTTTGAATTAGAACTTAGAAACCGTATCTTTGCGCTATCTCCAATCGAAAATAAATGTCGTTTTGCTGTTTCGTAATAGTTACAAGTACGATCACCAGATGGCGATATCATTTACTTCTTTCGCACCGACTCATTGGCACAACGGAATGAAGCGGCTGACTCGAAAAGGTCGAACGCAACAAACCACTAGCAAGCGGACGACGAACCGGCAGACAAACCGGACCTACGAAGTGTCCGGCGCGAATCCGTGGGAAAAAAACATAAACAAACTTTCGGTGTAACAAAAAAGAAAAACCCAAGCTGGCGGAATGGGTTACGATGAACTCCCACTAACTTACGCCATGTGTGAAATCGCAGTTGCCGTTCTGGCAATTGCTGGCAACTCGCTTGTAGTTGTCACTTTCGTTTTGGAAAGACGTTTACGGCGAGTGACCAACTTGTACATCATAAGTTTAGCGACTTCGGACTTTTTGGTGGGACTCGTCGGTGTACCATCAGCTGTCATGGCTCGTCTTGGCTTGCCAAGACATGCCTTTCGTATTTGTTTACTCATGCTCTCAGTGTTGGTCTTGTTGTGTACTGTGTCAATTCTAAATCTGGTCGCTGTGACTTTAGATCGCTATTGGGCTATCCTGCATCCCTTCTGCTACAAGAGAACTATGAACCGCAGAGCAGCCGCATTTGTGATTCTGGGATGTTGGGTTCTTGGTACCCTGGTGGGCCTTCTGCCCCTCTTTGGTTGGAACAATGGTCCTGAGGAGCATGGCAAATGTCTGTTCATCCCAGTGATGCATTATGACTTTCTAGTCCTCATATTCTTTGCAACCATCGTGTATCCCGCACTTCTGATGGCGTTCTGCTATGGAAGGATTTATGCTGTTGTCCTTAAACAGGTGAGTGGCAAAATTAAATAAACACTACAATGCTTTCAAACTTGATAACTTTCCTGATAATGGATTTTGTATAAAAATGGCAGGATTATGTCATTTTTGATAGATGCATGTAATTAGTATTAATTTGCTAAGTTAGCTTAAGATTTTCGTAAAAAGTATATATATATATTGCTTAGCGTTTAAGAAAAAATCATTTATTTTTTAAAAAAACATTTAAGCCATGAGCAACAATGCTAACTGAAACGATGTTTTTTTTAAAATCATTCTTTATCAAAAATCTTACGCGAATATTTTGATCTATTAAACATAAAATTTCAAATCTTGTTCTTTATATACTCCTTAGTTATGGCTTGCAAAATATCTTGTGCTACATATCTGAACTAAAAATGCCCAGCTAGAATGTGATGCCTCTGTCGATTACTTAAAGTTTATTTTGTACTTTGATGTACTTTAAAGCTTATTTTTGCTCAAGATGTACTATTAATAATTTTTCAGTGTACCTTGTATATCAGATTTGTCGAACTCGCGGCTCACAACGAAAATTTTTGTAGCCGGGCTAATAAATAGGCACAAAGTAATATATAATAAAATAACAAACCGACGCAGAATTAAAATAAGTTGGGTAGAATTTTCTAAACATTTTTTTTAATTATAATCTTTTTTTGTTAATATTAAACGAAATTTGTACATTTATTTCGAATATATTTATTTATCTATTTAGCATTGAAAACAAGCGGCCTTTAACTTAATATAAAATGGAACTTGCGGTGCATAATATCATACGAGTTTGACATGCCAGTTGTATATGTATAATCTGGTATATTAGGAAAATGGCTGAAAGAAAGAGATGCATAGAGATGATTCGCTTGCTCTGCAATTATTAAAATTTTACGGATATTTTAAACATTCTTGTAATTTATCTAAGAATTTAATGAGTTTAAATATGAAACCCATTTCCTTTCCTCCCTTCAAAAAAATTCTACATATGTCATTAGCTTAAGCTATAGTATTGGTGTAATTCAAAAAATAACTTATTGAAGAGCTGTTATTATTAGAAAAATATGTAAATTTAAGTGTAATTTTTAGATAATTTTTTCCCAAGTTCTTGTACGTATTTTTTTTAAAGAAGCTTATACCTTTTTTTTACACTATTTGCGACCGGATAACTGATTGTTTCTAATTATTTAAGAGTTTATATAAATACACCATGATTGTGCGTACCATGTTATAATACTATGTGTTATTTTTGTGTGATTTGAAATAGATAATTTGTGAGCATAATATTTCCATATTTGTTCGCAGCTGTTGTATATTCTGTTTGTTGAAAAATCAACGTTTTATTCAAGAATATAATCGCTTCATAGGTAATAAGAATTGCGGATACACAGAGATCAACAATCCGAATAACTAATAAATATTTAGATCTTTACGTAATGATTGAAAATATTTAAATTATGATCGCAGTCATACCTTACATCTTAAAAAAAGTATTGAAAAGAATTTATTCAATAACTGGGTAACTTTGTGTGATCTTTCAAAAGTTAAACTAAAGGCTGCGGGAGCCTAGTGGTTAAAGTCACGGATTCATGGTCGGCGTCTCATGAGTTCGAATCCTAGTGTTACGGAAAACCCTGACTGTTTGTTGATAAATCTGTCAGAGGGGGACCAGCTGAGGTATCTCCTCGTCACTTCACGGTTCAAAATCACAAGGTTCATCGTCATTAGCCCTCATGTTGTATAATAGTACGAACGTTTATAAACCTACACTCACTCAAACTAAGATTTTTTTATATCTTCACGCGGACGTCAAGGCATGGGCCTCACCCTAAGTGGGGGCCTCGTTTCGTTCTCGACTTTGTCCTTATATGATCATGATCCAGATAATTTTAATGGTCCAATATTTCCGTACATATTCTCCCCCAAACAGGGAATTTTAAATTGCAAATCAACTGGCAAAAGTGGTAAGACTACATTATCATGCCTAATACCATAAACAATGATTCAATTCATTATTAGTCGAGCCGGTTTGTGCTTATGTTTGTGAGTCGCGTGCACATTTATTATTTCAAATTACCTTTTGTACGAGTATTTGATAATGCATGCTATATACTGTCTACTTTTAAAGATATCAGGTAGGGTCTACTTTTACATAAGGGCACAGGGCCTCAAAATACTTTAAGATTTCTCTAGGCCAAGGCCTCAAAGCGGCTTAAGACGTCCTTGTCTGCCCGAGAAAACCTGTTTAATGATTTCGGGGTACATTTATGAAACAAAGAGTATCTTTAATTTTCTTTTTGCACACCAACTCTTCGTTTAGCAAATGATCCATTTCTGAGAATATCTCATCTTAATAAAACTTAGTTTTGATGACTATTATTTCTCAGTCATTATGCTTATCATTATCCTGTGAAATAGGCGCCTTGATTTTATTGATAATTTCTTTTGAAATAAATGTAGATTTTTTTTTGCTTCATTTCATATGGTTCAATTGTCCTGTTATCGATGAATAATAATTATAACTATAAATTTTATGGCATTCGTTTTTTTAAAAAAATTCTGTGAATCACTGTTTTATTATATGCACCGCACTGTTTATTTAAAGATGGGAAATAAAATTGTATGGTATAATCTTAGACGCAAAGTTCTGGGAATTCATTAAGAAACGGCGAATGTCGGCCTTTTTGCAATACAAAGTTTGGACACGACTCCTCAACCCTGTCTATGGCTTCAGTTTAATATATCTGTATGTAGTTTCATATAAGTTTGACTCAATATTGTTATAGATTTCTTAAACATTTTTTTCGGGGGGGGGGGGGTAAATTTCCAATCGAAGTTCATAAACCATTGTATCGAATTCCTTTTTGAGCTCTTAGTTTGGAAATGTAATTAGATAGTCGTACTAAGACTCAATTTACACAGCCATATTGATACTTGAAATGCGTTTACGCCCCCTACCCCCACCCTAAACAGAGTTATTGGCAAAAGTAGATTCAAATACACGATTTAATTTTGCGCTTCGAAATTCACACTGAAAAAAAAAACCCGAAATATATTTATATCATGTTCGTTTGTTATAAAATTAACTCAGTGGGGTACACATATCACTTTAAAACATGGGTGAAAGCACCAAGAAGTAATATTTGTTAAAAATTAAAAATTTATTTGTCTATAGCAGGGGTTGGAATCTGCAATCTGTCGAGGCTCAAAGTCGTCCCGTAGGCGTGGTGGGAAAGTCAGGAGAGTGGGGTACCAGCTGAATCGTCGTCCTCGTTACTTGACTATAGTTCAAAATTACGAGGTCCGTCGCCATTAGATCTCGTGTTGCTTTACAGTGCGTCTTAATAAACATCCACTCACTCATTCCATTCAAGAACTGAATTTTTAACTCTATTTCGTATGTGATAATTGAAATTTAACCCTCTATTGAGTAATTCTTGACGAGTGAATTTTTTTATGTTGATTATGATTTATCATCATCAGGTCAAGGAGTAACTTTTTTTCTGATCATATTTCATGATCACATCATACAAACCTCGATTTAGTTGCTGAAGAGTTAAGAGTTTCGCACTCAGTTCTGTCGGTAAGTCTCATGTGGAAAAATGAATGTTCATTTTCATTACAATATTGCCTGAAAAAGATTTATGGGGTGTTTATTAAACAGTGAATTCGAACTGTAATGTCCATGCCAACATCTCATTATCCTGCTCTATAAAATAGCCAATAGATATTTGAATCAATTAAAATTTGCAGAAAAAATTGTTTCCATTCGATTGATAAGTTTTTGTTTCTTTTTAAATCATCAGCAAAATACGCTAGAGTTCAATCATTTGCATACCAGCCTGTAGAGGAATTTACTATTTCTTAACTTCTGTAATGCAGTGTACGATACCTATTATTCAAGGTTGAAAAATTAAAAATTTTGAAACTGATAAGCGTAGTACAAATGTATAAAAATAAGCACCAGTTTTTGCGAACCTATATAATCAGCATTTTGTATATACGATCTTATTATATTTTAGCTGAATTGGAGTTTTTATATTACGAATATATAGTTAAAATGCGGCCTTACGCGGTTCAAACATATTCACCACCTTTTTTTCAACAAGATAAAAGAAAAACAAATGAATATTTACTCATTTATCTTTTACTCTTATCTTTTCGTGGGTAGCGGTAGCCTAGTGGTTATGGTCACGAACTCGTGGCCGGCTCGTCATGAGTTCCAGCTCTAGTGGCACTGAAGACCGCCCGTTAGGAGCTGATACACGTTAAATTTGTCGAGGCTGAGAGTTCTTTATGTTTTTTGTAAAGTTGGCATATGGTTTCCAACTCTTTAGTCAGTCGTATATCATCTGAAATACTTTTCTTACTGCTCAGGATACTTACAGGGCCATCCTTTGCACTTAAGATTTAACAAGCAATATAAATTTTTTTTTAAGTCAATTCCTACTTAGCAACAAAAAAATATTATTTTAGTTATTTTTTTATTAAATAGCTACAATTAATATAAATATGTATATACATATGACAGAATCACAACATTAAGTGGCAATTAATTTTTATTAATTATCATTAAAGTATCGCATTGTCATACAAAACAATCGTGTATATAAAATTTCAGTTCAACAGTTCAGCTTTGAAAGGCGAGAAAAAAAAAGTCTTTTAAAGTTTTAACACGTCGCTAAAAATGAAGCCAATGTAGCTGTATCTGTAATTTTTAAATAATTAATTTCAGTCATGGTTAAATTATCGTATTGTTACAAAACAATAGTGTATAGAAAATTTCAGCTCAAATAAACGCTTTAAAATGTGAGAAATATTTTTAAAATTTTGACACAAGTCGCTAAAATGGTCATTAAGCCAAAAATGATGCCAACGTGGCTGTATCTGTAATTCTTCGAATAATTAGTTTTAATCAATTAATTTTTATTAATTATAATTAAATTACTGCATTGTCATTCAAAATAACTGTGAATATAAAATTTCAGCTCAATTGAGTGCTTTAAAAGGCATTTTATTAACGATTGAAAATTTGAACAAACGAAGTTGGTAGGTCCCACTCGGATTTATAAAGGGTTCAATAAAAGACCAGAAGATATTTAGGTTTGAAATATATACCCATTTCTTTTTAAGCCGTTTTCCTTGTTTTCTGATTTGATAAAACTAAAGGAAAATTTAATGATTTTTATATTTTTTTTACCCTTTCAGTCTCTAGAAATTAAATTTCTAACAACCCAATTAAAATAAGATTCATTTTAAAATATAATACATAATTAAAAACGTCAAACAATAGCAAACAATACGATAAACTAGAAAGTTTTCGAGTTTGAAGAATACACGACCAAGTAGTTTAAAAAAACGCGAAATATAGCGCTTTTATATTATTTCTAGTGTTTGTTTTAATATGCATGAGTAAGATTCCCTATACCCGTTGTGTACATTTGCTTAAACTTCGTATATTGTAAACGCAAACTCTTCACGCTTGACGTATTTTAGTCAGTAATGAATGTCGTGTTATTGTTAACGCTTTTTATTTTTTCACTTCTCTTCAGGATTTTAGTCCATCGCCTCGTACTTTACGGAGGAAATTTTACGCTTTGTATAAAGTAGAGATTCTTGAACTCATTTAAAACTGTGATTACTGAACAAACACGAGAAAAAGCGTTTGATTGTGAATATGCTTTGAATACGTTATTTTTTCGGATGAATAATAATTTTCGAATTGTTGACAGCTCAATTTTGATTGTTTACTAAATTTGGATGAAATGAATCGCGTTTTGGGAATGGATAGATACTCGAGTGTATTTTTTGGAGGGAAGTTTATGTGTAAACAAGTTTTTGTTTGGTCTGCATTCGAAAATATTCCGGTATTATATTTTGAGTTTTTAGTGTTTTCGAGTAAATTAGTACTTTTTTTTATGGAATGATTTCAAAAACAAATTCTTCGATAAGAATTTCTGGTTTATGCATATTTTTATTACCTCAATGAAAGAATCATTTGAATATTTTTATTTAGTATTAAACTGAAATCTGTTGTGGAATTTCTCAGTTTTATTTTTATCGAATATGTGTACCAGAATGGAATTGTTTAAAAACTGTTGCCGAACTAGAATTACATTGTAATTAGTGGCAAAGGTTTTTTATAATTTGGAATCATGCTCATAGTATAGGCTGCTACAACCGAGTTGAGTTTTTACAGATGCCACCCGATCGATGGTGTTAGATCTAGGCCCACGAAATTCATCGTGGCAAGGGGCTAAATTACGTCTGTCATTTTTCTGCAGCTTTGAGCTCTATGTAAGTGGCAATAGTTTTGGTCCCAGCAGCCGATTTGACATGGCTGGGAACAGGGACGTCTTAAGACTTATTGAGGCCCTGGGTCCTTACGCAAAAGTAGACTGTGCAAAAGTAGGCCTCACCTCTGACCCATAAAAGTAGATAGTGCATAACATAACGTTGTCAAATACTCGTACAAAGCTGAAACCAATAAATGTGTAAGATTTACAATCTCACCAATCGGCTCGACCGACTGCCGCCTTTTTACTGAATGAATAATAATGGTGTATGGAGGTAGACTCATGCCTATTTAGGGACGACGGTCATCACATGTAGCCAGTTGGCATATCGTCCGAAATTCCTAGTTTTTCGGAGAATACAACCGGTAATAACATTCGACCTTTGAAATTATTCGAATCATGATCTTATTAAGGCTAAGCCGAGAACGAGACGAGGCCCTCATTGTGGCTGAGACCCCGGTCCCAGTTGGCCCATGCCTTAAGACGTCTCTGGCTGGGTGAGTGAGTGAGTGAGTGAATATTAACGTCGCATTGTTTAGCTATATACACGAGGGCTTTTGGCGAAGGACCGCGTAATTTTGAACCATGGTCAAGTGACGCGGACGACGTCTGAGCTGGCACCCTCCTCTTCTAACTACCACACTAACGGGAGGACGTTTGAGCTCTCCACAGTGCATCGCTTCCCTACACGGCAGGTCTTCAGTGGTACTGGGCTCGAACTCATGACACGCTAGCCATGGTCCGATACCTTGACCACTCGCGGCCACGTCCCTGGCTGGGAGTGCATTCTTTGTTTTGTGACGTGTCGGGTTTCAGTTCTGATTAAAGATTTGTCGTGTGTGATTAATGTACGTCAAATCTGTCGAGGATCAAAAGTCCTCTTGCAGGCGTTGTATGGAAGTTTGAACTGAATAGCTGGCCAAGACGCCTTTCACGTTACTTGTCCATGATCGGAAATCATGATGTCTATCGCCAATTGCAAACGTGTAGCTTCCTGTGTGCAACGTTAATGAAGATGGTATGACAGATGGTGTTTTATTTGACTCATGGGTTTGTGTCCAGTTCAGTTAAAAGACCGTTGATAGTTGCACTATGAATTTAATTGATCCCAGAGCCATCTGACGTGGGTTTTATGACCGTTGTAGCCTAGTGATCAGGGCCACGGACTCGTGTTCGGCATTGTCGAGTTGCGAGTTCAATTCCTAAAGCCTCTGAAGAAGTAGAAGGGCTGATGCACGTTAAATCTGTCGTAGCTCAAAGCCCTCACGTTGGCGTGGGGTGGAAGTTGAGGATTCTGGCTTAGGTGTTGTCCGTTAGGTTACTTCACCGTGGCTCAAAATTAAGAGGTCCTTCACCAGTACTCCTCATATTGCCTAAAGTGTGAAGTTAATAAACTCTCACTGCCGTGAATGTTAGGGCAAAAATTAACCGTCTTGCGTAACTGCCTTGTTACGTGATGAAAATTCCAAATTGTGAGATACATCATCAAAATTCCTTTAGTTCTAACAAACAATGTTAATTGAAAGCATCAAGATGCAACACCAATTACAGATGAATATTATCAAAGAAATATGAATATGAAATAAAAAATTTTGAAATGATAAAATTTGACTTTTCGAATTCTTGAGTCACTATAAGAACCGCTGTATAGAGGGACTTATGTACGTTAAATCAATAGAAAAATTATCACGTTGACCTGGTGTGGAAATTTGGAGAGTGGAGCAACAACTCGGGCGTTTTTCACGACATTTAACCGATGTTCAAAATAATGAAGTCCGCCGCCAATATCCCTCGTATAGCTTCAGAGCGCTACATTAATAATCAAATCAAATCCTGTTTATTCATATTAATGCCAATATCACATGACAGGGTCATGATTAGATGGGTGATCATGCTCATGATCTCATGGCCGTCGTTCTTTCAGCTTAGTAGCTTAGTGAGTGAATATTAACGTCCCATTGTTCAGCTGTACACGAGGGCTTTTGGGGGACGATCCGAGTAATTTTGAACCATGGTCAAGTGACGCGGCCGACACCTGAGCTGACACCCCCTCTCCTAACTACCACACCAACGGGAGGACGTTTGAGCTCTCAACAGATTTAATGTGCATCGCTCCCCTACACGGCGGGTCTTCAGTGGTACTGGGATCGAACTCATGACATGCTAGCTACGATCCGATGCCTAGACCACTTGGCTACCGCGCCCACCTTAGTAGCTTAGAAGGAGGTAGCTACTCTAACGCTGAATTGAGTTCAAAATTTCGTCTGCATAAAATTAAATACCTTTAGTGTAATATGGATATCACGAGAGCGAATAAAGATGCATGGTATTTTTTTCAATATTGGTTAGAAAAGTTATATAAAGTATCGTAGTTTGTTATGATCCAAAACTAAAATTCACTGAGAATAATTCCTAAAGAAGAAAATAAGGATATTAGGCCAGCGTTTCTCAAACTGTGGGGCACGCCTTTCTTGGGGGGCATGATAACTCTAAGAGGGAGGCCCGAAAGTGTAAAAAATAGATTTTTCAAAGAAATGATTAATTTGCTGTGTGTGTGTGTGAAAGTAAACAAAATACATTCTGACATAATAAAGAATAAAATATACATTTACACTGATATAATATACTTATAAATGTATCGATACACAACGTATTTGATAAACTAATTTAACAAGACTTAGTTAAGAACAAGTTTAATAATTACCAGCGACCTTATGATCTTGCCATACATAAAATTATATACAAAAATTAACACTTACTTTGATAATTTGTTCGGTTTATAATTAATCCCTTAACTACCGATTAAAAGTTACGCAATTCGCTCCCAATGACATCGGGCACACTGTCAAGGTCCTTTTATTGCATTCCAAGGCCTTCGGAATAATTTTATGGATAGCAGTGCACAGAAAAGATCGCACTTCAGAAATACTTGTATATAAATGTCCGAGGAAAATAATGCTTTTGGCTGAGAGAGACGTTTATATACGCCGGTGGTATTTAAGAGGCTTAAATCGTATTCTAGCTCTAGCATCAAAGTATAGTATAATTGAATTCAATACAACTGTTATTGTATGGAGGGGGGCGCGATGAAAATTATGGTTGAATATTGGGTCGTAAATATTGAAAGTTTGAGAAGCACTGTATTAGGCAGTGGCTTGACGTACACCCCTGCCCTACGGGGGGGGGGAGACTGGATTCTAGGGGGCCCAAAGATTGACTGACACTAAGTACATATTTAACCAATTTATAAAATATCGAAGGGTGAACCTGACTTTGCAGAGGGGCCCTTGTATTCTAAGTTACGCCTTTGATATTAAGGATAAATATATTACTTTATTTCACGATCAATTTATTTTTGTGTTAACCTCATACTTTCTATAAGAGTAAAGTGACTAATCGTCTTCCTTTAGGGAGGACAGTCTTTCTTTTATCAGTTCTGTCCTTCCTCAAAAAGTGTCATCCTTTTCAATATTTTAAAACTAACCTGTTAATCGCTATTCAGAGATGCCAGACAAACTGTTACGCGAGTGTTTGAAGAAATTAGAATAATGAATGAATATATTTAAATTCTGGTAAATTAAAACAATTGGAAAATCAACATGTGATAAAAGATGGGTGGATGAACGATTTTAAAAATGAACCCAATCCATATGAAGATTTAGTTATTCTTGTTGAATTTATGTTGTGCTGTTCTGGGACTAATGCAGCAGTTGAAAGAGCTTTTTCAATTGGTAATGATTTTAGGAGAAGTGTGAAATCAAGATTGAATGTTGATACTGCAGCACTTATCGTAAAATGTATTAGGAAGGATATTTCTTGCCCCGAAATTTCAGATATATTAGAAAATATATTGACCAAAAAACAAAAACAAAAAATTCATTCAATGTGGGTGTGGAAGAATTCTCGCGTCTCAATGACGCAAAACAAGCAAAATTTCGATTTTCGAAGGAACATTATTTTTAAAAACAAAAAGACTCCATAAACAAAAAATATGTGTCACACAATCTACATACTTATCTAAAAATACTATAACATAAAACTTTTAAATATGTACTTTTATTTTAGAAATATAAGGATTTGAAAAAGTACACTTCAAAAGGAGCTTTCGTATACATGGTGTTGATTAAGTACCTGTAGTTTTCCTTTTATTACATATAAAACAACAAATCATGCTATTTTAGTTACAAAATTGTACCTTTATTTTAATGCTCTGGTTTTTTTAGATTTCATTGCTTAGAAATTTTTTAAAAAATATTTGAATCTCGATTTTTTAAAATTTTGATAAAAATGGTAATTTTTTTTAGTCTATTACACCAATTTGCAAATTTTTTTGTGCTCACAATTGTGTTTTTTAGAACTTGATTCCATACACAGTTATTGAAGCTTTCATTTGGGTTCTGGGTAAGAACATGCAAACATTTTAGTAAAAGTTCTTTTGCAGTTAAATCTCTAAATACATGTTTTAAAAATTATGTATATGTTTGTAATTATGTTTTTAATCTTGACAAGAACTGGTTCTGTGAGGGGATGTTTGTTGATATACTTTTCTCCAGATACGAAGACATTTGTTGTAACCGCCATAGCTGTTGTTTACATTTTAAAACTGCAATTACTCGGGTATTAAGCTTTAAACCTATACATGTTATACATTTTTGGAATTAGCATTAAATTTACTTTTTTTTAAAGATAAAAATCAAAAAATCAATTTTTTGAAGGTGAAAAACGTCTTGGTTCCCTTAAGTAAATAATCATCCGTTACGGTTACCATTTGTTCAAGTATTTGACAATGTATGCTTTTTATACTGTCTATTTAAGTCTTAAGTTATGGGCTTATTTTTGCACAGGGGCTCAGGGCCCATGAAATCTTAAGTCGCCATTGCATTTGCTTACTTTTCCCAAGTTTTGCTAAAATTTTCTTATGTGTATATTATTTTTTATGTTCGTTGTTGGCATCTCGAAATAGGATCAACAAAATGGATGGAAAAATAATCTCTCTAAAGCGTGTTTTTTTAAAAAAAAACATAGGTTTTTTTTTCCATGACTGCTTCAAACAAGTGTTTATACTTTGAATTTTTGATTATTACATCGGCAAAGTGTATTGTTCAAATTTTAACTAACTACATTGCGTGTAGATATAAAAGCTATTTCATGCGCTATAAAAACTCAAGGCATATGTGAGTGTAACTTATATCTAGTATATTTTCGAAGGATCCGCCATTGGAGACCAATAAAAACTTGTAACTGCTCTGTTAATTGATTCTTTCGAAAAGCTCTTATTATATTTAAAAGATACATACTATAATTTAAAAATTTTTTACGTGATGTTTAGGTCTTATCACTGTCTAATCATGTAACATAACGACTGGAGAAATAGGTTATTTCTTTCCCAGCTGGAAATTTTAAGATAGATTTTCTATCATCATTATTTCTAGAAATGGTATGCAATTTAGATCTGTTGAATCGTGTTTTAATGGAGTATATATGCTGATTTGCGGTAGTCACATGGATCCCAAGAATGAATAGTGAAAAAATTGAATCGCTATTTCCGGGATGTGTAGGCGATAGTTATGACGTATCTGAAAAATATGATACTTTAAACAAATAATGCTTTGGATCTTTCTTTGATTCATTCGAAAGGATTTATGCGTAAAAAAGGATTTATGCGTCTTGTCTTTGATACAAAAAATGTTTATTAGACTTGTTGACAAATTAGATGAGGAAAAATAAGTTATTCTAGATTTCGATGGCTGGGCTTATCATTTGAAATCTTTCAGGTCTTTATGCAAATTGACTTCAGGAAAGGAATTTTTTAGAGTAAAAATTATGAAAAGAAACGGATGTATTTTTCGCAAAATGTATTAGTTGTGATGAATTTTCATATAACTATTTGTAAATCGTAGTTATCCTTGTACACTTTTGGCCATTAAAATTGCAACACCATCAAGGAAAGCAAATATTAAAAAAAAGATATTTGTTGTATGAAAACTATGGCATGAAGACAAAATGATTCAATTTGCAAGCAGTTTGGGGGTTTACAGGGGTGAGAAATTAGTAGAAATGGTTGCCACCCTTGGTTGCTAACACGGTCCTTACCCGGTTAGGCATGGAATCGAACTAGGCTTGTTTGACAGAAACGCGGTCAACACATTCCATTCTGCCTCAAGTCTATGCCATACTTCATCAACCGAATTAGCTGGATAGGGTTAACGGGTCAGTTTCTCAGTAACCTAAGACTGAATATTTTCAATGGATGACAGATCTGGAGACCGTTCAAAACCAGGCTAACAATCGAATACCCTGAGTATCGAGGAAGGTCGGAACACGACGTGCATCATGTGGTCTAGCATTATCTTGTCGGAAGATGGCGTATGGCAGGCCTTGAGGATAGGGCACAACCACTCGAAGTAAAATGTCAGAAATGTACAGATCCGCATTCAAATTACCGTCGATCTGAACTAGCGATGTGCGTGTCGTGTACCCAATTGCTACCAAAATCATCACACCCGGTGCGGGGCCCCTATGCCGATATCGAATGCAAGCAGGCGACGAATGGTTTCCAACATTCAATATGGCCATTAGAATACTGCACGCAGAACAGGAACACTTCTGAAAATATGAGATTGTGCAACTCCTGCATCCAGTTTTGTCGTCCGGTGCAACAGCGTCATCGTCCTGTTCTATGTTGTATTGTCAAAAGAAGCTGATGTAATGTACACCGTGCTAACAGGCCGCGCATTAACAGATGCCGTCGCACTTTACGAGTGGATGCAAACATTATCAGTTCCTAGAAAATGGTCCGTAATGTGGTGGTACGGTTTTGAAGGGCCGAATGAACAATATGTCTGTTCTCTCGGGCGGGGAGATCCTTTATGCCGTTTACTATGGCCCTCAGCAACTCATTGATTCCATATGACCATGGATGGGGGGCCAGTGGTTGGGGGACAATGGACCAGTGCGACGGGCAATATCACGGAATGATAATCCACACTCTCGATAGACAACGAATTCCTACACTTGCTGGTCAGCATTTCTTCTACCTATTCGAGGCATAACACGATATTCTGAGCAAACTCCTACTTTACAAAATGCTTTCTGAATGCGAAATTCATTACAAAGCTTTTCTTTTATGCGGTGCTTCTGATATCGTCCCCCCCCCCCTGCGTCGTCTAAATGCGCTGAAGTACTAATCATTTACATATCCCAACCTCTTCTTTCTTTCATGTGATTTTGGCGTTCTTTAGATCATTCTTTACAGGTGTTGCCATTTTAACGACCAGCAGTGTATAATACAGTTATGAAATCATTGCTAGAAATCTAACGTTTTGTATTGTTTTAATTCTCATTCTTTTACCGTGCGACTAACAAGTGTTGTTGCGCCATTTATGCATGCTTTCATGACAACGAGCAGGACAAAAACAAGGAAATCTCCATTAATTACACATTGGTAAATGACAACATGCTATAAATATGTAAATATTGAAAGAACTCAAACATTTTTTGGTGGAATGCTTTGTGATCGAAGTTCAATATTTCAAAAAAGATGTAATACTTTTCATGGAAAAAAATATTTTATAAATGTAGAAAAAATCTTATTAGTTTCAGTTAATTATTTAGGCAGCTATATCCTTATCCTATATTATTAACAATTACTTATTTTCGGAACAGATGCTATTTTTAAAGTCTTGGACGGAGATGGGGAAAATTGTCTCACTATTACCGTGTAAATATGTTAAAAATACCAAAAATAAATGGTGAAATAAAAGGCATTTTTTTATTATAAGATTCAAAACTATACCACGTGTGATATTTGTTCCAAAGTTTACACCAATGTGAGATTTGCTCTTATTTTCATTGCTTTATTTAGCAGAGTTTTATTCTTTTCCAGTCAATTGAATTTCTTCTAAACGTTCATGCTCATTTTCCAAAAAAATTGAAAAAAGTTTATCTTAGAAAAAAATTTCTATCCCATAATTACTATAATAATTATAGTGTTAAAAAAACTAAAAAAACACGCTTTTATAGTGAATCGAACTAAAAAGTAAAAAAAAAATAATTCTTAATATAAGCATAAAATGATTAACGAGAACATTAATGTTTTTGGGGTAAGAGCGTGGGGTGCTCTGTATCAATTGTTAAAATTTCTTACTTCTATTCCAAAATGCTGAGTTAGTGTAAAAATATAGTTCAAAGCACCCCACGCTTTTACCCCAATGAAACTAATGTTCTCGTTAATCATTTTGTGCTTATATTAAGAATTCTTTTTTTACTTTTTAGTTCGATTCACTATAAAAGCGTGTTTTTTAGTTTTTTTTAACACTATAATTTATTTTTCATTTTTTAGTTTGATCTACAATAAAAGCGGACTTTTTTAGTTTTAAAACTATCATTTATTCATTCTTGAATTTATCCTTGAGTTTGATATTTGGAGCTGGAATTACGTGGCTGCTGGAATTAGTCTTGCTCTTCAATGGATATTAATTAACGGGTCTGAAGGGTATTTATTCTCTCAGTTTACGTGGCCTCGAATCAGTCCCGTTTCGAAATATTTCAAAGATTTCGTCTCTACCGATACAGGTCCAACTAATAAAAGTGTGTTAAGAAGAAAAAGTTCGAATTAAAATTTTTTTTTAATGTACCATGTTTTTATAACGGACTAAAAAGTATAAAATTCCTCTCTTTTAGTTTTTCTTCTTTTTTTCACATTTTCATGCTTTGTCATCCACTTCTAAGCTATGGTCCAAATTTCAAGTCTCTAGCTCATCGGGAAGTCACAGTTTAAAATCAATTACGAAATTCCACCCGGACAGACACAAGAAAGCGAGCTAATAAAAGCATGGAGTTCAAGGGGTCCAAAGCCTGACTGCGCCAAATAAGTATTTGGGCTTGGGGCCCTGAATTTGACTTTGCAGGGGGGCCCTAATATTCTCAGTTACGCTACTGAGCTTAGAGTAAGGTTTGGTATTCAAATCGCAGACAATTATCCGGGAATCTTAATAACTGTCCCAGAAATGTTTGGCTTTACAATATAAATGATATATTTTTGATTCAGTTACTTTTATTGCTGAATCGTTTTCATTTAAAAAAATCACCATAAAAGGAAAAAAAAAGTATAAAAAAAATTACATTATGCTGTTTTTGCTTTCAATATTTAATTTTTTATGGACTTTTCACTACCAATAACTGCAAACAATTATTCCTAACTGAACCCATCAACGTATCTTTACTTACTTACGGACCAAAATCCAGTAACCATTTTAAAACTCAAACTGTCCCTAACAAAACCCATTCATTTTTCATTGCCGTCTCACACCCACACTTTTCTATGTTGAAGGGGTTATCTAAGCATCGCATTTGTGCGCTAACGACTTGCATCCTTTTCCGGTGCTTCTAAGAGATAGCAACCATACAGTCATTTTCCGGTTCATTGCAGTTTTCCCACGCTGTGATAACACTACCCCAGGAAACTTTTGAATGAGGGTTGTGTCCGGGCTTGCCGGTATCTATCGTTTTACTCGTAAAGAGAGGGTCTTGCGCGAAAGTTGGATGAATTCGGGAGTGAATGCTGGGAGGAAGAGGGGGTAGAGAGATTTTACGATTAGGATAGGTCTTTTAAGAAAGAGCTTGCGTTGATAATTGTATTTTTTCATTTGCTTTGTTTTTTGAGAAAAGAGATGTTTATCAAAAATATGAACTGATATGCTGCCTAGTAGATTATTGCAGTGATTATATATATTAATTTTGTTAATATGTTATTTTGGTTTTATATCCTTAATTAATTTACCCTAAAATCCGGCGTATAACGCGCCCCTGTACTTCAAGCTGCAATTTTTAATTTTTAGGTATATTCGCCACCCCCTTTTTTTATGATGAAAACCTGAAATGTACGTGGGCAATTCTTTTATGTTTTGAAGTCATTTATCCAAGGTATTATTCCAAGCTTTAGAAAACATTAGTATATTTATAAAACTACAACCCTTTAAATTCATAAGGAATGTCATTTCTTTTACAAAAACAATATTTTGTAAAACGTAGAAATCTAATTTTTTTTCTGTGCTTATCTTCTTTTCATATTTAAAGCTCTCATTTTTATACCCGATATATAACGCGCACTCGTTGATTTCGATCTTATTTTTTGTGTAAAACGTGTGCATTATACGCCGGATTTTACGTTACCTTATAATCTAGCATATGTGCACTTACAAAACAAAAAGTAAGATCAAAATGTACGGGTACCGCCGTATATAAAAACGACAGTTTTAAATATAAGGAAAAGAGATAAGCATAAAAAAAAAATCAGATTACATCAGTGCTTCTCAAATTTTCAGAGTTTACGATCCAATTTTTAATCATAATTTTCATCACCTTCCTTCCCTCATTCTATAGCAATGTGTTGAATGCAATAATAATGTACTTAATTATAAACCGTACAAATTATCAGGATAAGTGTTAAACTTTGTACATGTTACTTTGAAGTAAAATATATTTTAAGTAAGTCACTTTTCAGTAATACGGTAAGTATTACTTTTCCTTTCTAATTTTTAAATTGGAACGAATTGCAAAAAGCACACGACGCGTATTTTATTTTCTACTGCGTCAGAATGTATTTTGTTTTGCTTTCCCTTCCATTAAAATAATAACGTTTTAAAATCTTTTATTTTCGACTTTTCAATGTGCTCCCCCCCCCCCCCAAGTAGGGTTATCACGTCCTCATAGGAAGGGAGTACAGTTTGAGAATCACTGGATTACATAGATTTAAATTATGTTTATTCAAAAGAAATTGTATGCATTATGAACTTTCATTATTGTATAACATGAAAAAAATTATCATTCTTCCATTATATCTTTAGGCACATCATCGTGGGTACGGTAGCCTAGTGGTCAAGGTCACGAACTTGTGACAGAGTGTGGTGTCATGAGTTCAAACCTAGTGCCGCTGGACCCACCGTGTAGATGCACGCTAAATCTGTCGAGGCTCAAACATCTTCCCATTTGTGTGGTGTGGAAGTTAGGAGAAGGGGGTGCCAGAGCTTAGGCGTCATCCTCGTCACTTGACCATGGTTCAAAATTACGAGTTCGTCGCCAATAGCTCTCACTCAAGCACGTTATCGAATTCTGCTTTATTTTTTCACTGTCACTGATACTTTCATCCGTAGATGTAACATATTTTATAAGTGGCTTATTTAATGATGTTGGGTTTTATTTAATTCCATTCTAAAAAAAAAGGGTGCGCGTTATACAGCGAATATATATAAAAAAAAATGCAGTGTGAAAGTATTAGTGCGCTCTGATGTCGGAATATTAGTTGTTATAAAATTAGTTGGTTTTAGTTTTAATATTTGCTTAACACGAACAGAATTCTTTCTGTAATTACAAAAAAAATAAAAATATTTTTTTAAAATTCCCTTTTAAAACCGCCTTATAATGAAAGATATTCAGATCCTTGTTGATGAAATTAAATTTATCTACTCGTAGTCAAATACAAAAAAGTTCAAATAAAGCAATATAAACTCACATTTTTTCGATACAAATACATTACCTTGATTGTTACCGTAATGGTAATCTTAAAAAATTTAATATGGTACTTGATTTATTACGTGAATAAGGTGGCTGAGTGGTCATGGTCACGAACTCGTAACCGGCGCTGTTGAGTCGCGGGCTCTAGTCTTGATGCCACTGAAGAACCATCGTGTAGAGCAAGGGTATCAAACTCAGGCTGTCTTGGGCCAAACAAACACTTTAGGTGGGCCGCAAATAACATCAATATTCATAGAAACGTAAGTATACTTCGAATAATACATTATAACACACATAAATAAAAGAACAATAAAAATTTTATGTTAACGTTCTGACACACACACATATTGACATTTCTTCCCTTCTACTATCTTTCCTATTTCGGGAGAAATTTGGATATTTTATTATATATTATTTGTGTGCCGATATACTGGCCGGGCCGCAAAAATGTCCGTTGTGGGCCACGAGTTTGACACCCCTGGTGCAAATGGACTAATGGGCGTAATATCTGTTCTGGCTCAAAGTTCTCACATTGGGGAGGAGTGAAAGTTAGGAGAATGAGGTGCCGGTTCAGGTGTCATCCTCGTTACTTGACCGTGATTCAAAATTATGATGTCAATCGCCAATAGCCCTCGTTCTCCTTTAAGTGTGACGTTAATAAAATAATCAATCACATTCGGGGGGGGGCGCAAATGATGATATTTATTGACTCTACGTCCAACAAAAATATTGTAGTGTTGTTAATGCGAATGTTTAATGTTAATTTTCTTTTATAAAGTATTTGATAGTTGGGTGTAAGCTCTGGTGACGTCTTTGTCATTTAACCGAGGCTCAAAATTTCGAGGTCCATCGCCAGTAGTCTCCGTGTAGCTTCAAAGTTCGATGTTAATAAACAACCAATCAAATAAAATCAAACCATTCGCGATTGTCATTTCTTGAACATAAAAATGAACATTTTTTTTTATCATTCTCTTGTGCCAATAGTCTCGTGTTGATTCAGAGTGTGATTTAAATCAAAATCAAATCAAACGTTCTCTTGTTTCTACAGTAGAACGTCGTTTATCCAAATCAATTGGGACCGGGCACCGTTCGGATACGCGATTGTTCGGATAACCGAAAACCGAATGCGATCCATGCAGTATATGAAACCGGAAACTTACGAATATTGAAAATCATCACATGCGGGAAACGTGCTTGAAGAAAAAGCAAAATAGGTGCAGAATATCGCAATTTTACCTTTATTGTGGAAAATAATCACTTATTTTTCCCTGCACCATAGTATACCTTCGTTTATTCGCTGCAAGGTCTGTGATTCTCTTGAGCAGCAGTAGTTGAGTAGGACAGCATTCTGATTGTTGTTCGTACCACTCCATAGCTGTCTCTAACGCAGAAACGCGTCAGCATTTCATGGACCTTTGCTACTACTGTCGTCAGTCTTCATCCATTTCATCGTCGACACAGTCGGATTCTTCTTACACGGAAGTCACAATTTCGTCATCATTAAGCATTTGAAATCCACAGTCTTTTGCATCGCATGCCATCCAGGTTTCTAACATCAACAAAACTCAACAAAAGAGCACGTAATCACACCCTCACTCGGAAACAAACTGACCTGATATTCCGCGTAGATGTTTACCAAATCACACAACTGAAATTCCCCACATATCCCTGACCTTGGGGTTTTCCCGTCACTTTTGGCCTCACGCGAAACTACTGTTGAGCATTGCCCTGTTCGAAAATGGATCCGGACTATGGTGCGGATATTTGACGCTCCAGATAATAAACGTTCGGATAAACGACGTTCTACTGTATTTGATATAATTTGATATTTTACTTACTAATTTTATATCATTGGTTTTTGTATGTTATATGTATTTTATGTAAGCAGATAAGCATATTTTTTGGTTAAAATGCATAGGCGTAGCTGCCCCATTATGTGTTACATTTTGGCAATTTCAAATAAGTGTCTTTCATTTCTCTACTAAAAAAAGGGCCCAATCTAATTTTGATACAGGGTCCACTCAGGACTAGCTACGCTAGTGTTGAAATGTTTTGATTAAAAATAATGTACATAAATTATTCGAAATGATACTGTATTTTCACCCGACTTGGTTTGTGGTGTAAGCAATTGTGATTACAAAACGTAATGTTGCATAATATTTTTCCCTGCATAATTATTTCTCACTGTGTATGAAAAGAAAACCTTGGTCTCACATTTGCAAAGCTTTTCTCTCTTCAACATAAAACCGTATAATTTTAAACAGAAGAAACGCTTATTCGCTTCAATGATTTCTCACTTTTGTTTAATCCTGAAAGTTTTTTTCTCCTCTAAACCTTTCTCTCTTTTCAGTTTCCATTTCTCCTAACAATCTAGATTTTAATCTGTTAAAATGTTAGCCAACTGAAAATGCAGTGAATAGATTTCCCACAGAAAATAGGTTTAAAGTAATGTCATTTAAAGTCTGCAATACTCATGACTTTTTCTCATTCTGTTCCCATGAAAGCTTACACGACCTTGTGATTCATCCAGCAAACAGACAGTTTTCTAAAATAATTAATGACACCATCTGGGCAAACCTTGTGTGTTGGTTCGACGTGGCCACACCTTTGGCCTACAGACCAAAATACTAACGAAGACTTCCCCGAATTGGTTCGAGGCGTTACATAATACTGCGGGGGTGGTTATTCTATATTTATATAATATACAGTACACTTTTACTTAGTCGTGTATCTACTTTTCATATCTAAAATTGTCTTCTTAATGAAAGAACACTGAATAAAAAATTAGCTCTAAGAACTGAAATGAAGAGACATCTTTATTTTTATTTATAATTAGATTTCCTATTATCTTACTTTAAAACTATGTACAATATTTCTATTATCTGTATGTGTTATTAAAAAAGTTATATTCATTAAAGCTAACAGCAAAAATACCGAAAAATAATAAATAAAAGAAATATTTGATTTTATTCTATTAAATTACATTAATTTTTGACAAATAAATTTTGTGTATGGCGTTTACTTTATTGAAAATACAGTCGGACCCCGATTTTACGAATTCACTGGGACAGAACAATTTGTTCATTAATTCGGGGTTATTCGTTATATCGGGGTCCAAAACAAATACAAATTTTTTGCACTTACCTTTTGAAAGTTCTATAATAAGCAACTACACGCGAAAGACATAAGTAGTTAGAAGTCACACACTTTTTATTCAGCAGCTAAAAACTCTATTAGTGAATTATTGGACACCAGTTAATTGGAAATTATTAAATACTGTCTAATAGATGTTTGGCTATCTTTTTGATTTCTAACTCGGGAGTTCTTTTTCGACTTAATGCAGAGAAGAAAATACCGCATCATTTACAATCTGCTGCATAATGTATGTTTTCAAATTTTCTAACAATGTAAAGCATTAGAAAATGTAACAGTTTTGATACGAGTTTCATTTTCAATTTCTGCATCAGAATAGCTATTCATGGGCTTCAACCAATCAATCAAAATTTTCTGTAAAACCGTACCTATAACAAAATAAACTTCATTTAAATGGTAAAAACTCTTAAGATATCCCCTGCACTGCGGAGTGGGATGAGGTAAGAAAGGAATTTCCTGTCCTATTCAAAACTCACAGTATAGTGTACACCCCTCATGGCTCATCTGCACCTGTAAAGTCTAATAGTAGTCTGCACTCTATCCCGTGGAAATTTTCTGCTTACAAGAAAAGTCTTTATGTTCCAGACTAAAAGAATGTCATTTGAAAAAAAATTAATAAATATTTTGTTCAGCTGTTGAAATAATTCGTTTATTCGGGGTTTATTATTCGTTAAATAGAGTTTTCTTGTTTTCATTTAAATTGGGGAATGAGAAAATGAGAAAATTCGTTAAATCACAAAATTCATTAAATAGGGGTTCGGTAGATCGGAGTCTGATCATTCAGTGGCCGCGGTAATCGAATAGTTGCGAACTCGGGACCGCTGTTGTCGAATCCCAGGTTCTAAACTAGGGGTGGCCAACCTTTTTGGGAAGAGGACCACTATCTGATTAAAAAAATTATGCGTATCACTTCCAACTTTTCCAGCAAATAAAAGAAATATATGAAAAGTTGAAAATATAACATGTGTAAATTTGGAAAATTGCTTGTTGATTCAAATTTAAAAACTTTAATATAATTGGAATCGCTTTCAGTTGAGTGAGTGAATATTAATGTCCCACTGTTCGGCTACACGAGGGCTTTTGGGGACGGTCCGCGTCATTTTGAACCATGGTCAAGTGACGCGGACGACACCTGAGCTGGCTCAAATTCCAAAATCTTACGAGCGCACTTTACTTTGGTAAACCAGCGCACACATCATTGACGAGTATTTTCTACAACATAATTTTCCACTGTAACTCAATGAATTAATAGTTTTTAAAATAAATTTTTTGAGAGTTCCTTTTTTTCCCCTCTAAAATATTCGCATTTCAATAAAGTTCTAAAACAAAATTTCTGTTATC
>BMAO01035324.1:0-125516 GCA_019973975.1 Trichonephila clavata
TGGTATGCTTCGTTCAGTTACATGGCATTGCTCCTAATGGTCAAAGGTTACGGACTGTGTCGGCGTGTTCATCAGTTTGGAGCCGAGTGACTGTGAAAACCCGATTCTGGGAGGCTATCGCACATTAAATCTCAAGATCTCAAACGTCATCCGTTGATCAGTGATGTGGTATTGGAAGAGGTGCATACAGCTCAGGTGTCGTCCTCGTCTTTTGACCTTGTACAAAAATTGCGAGTCCGTCACCACAAAGCCCTCGAATAATGCTGAACAGTGTGACGTTAATGTTCACTCCTCCCAGCCAACCTTTTAACTGGTCCATCATTTTAGGCTGCAGTTTATTGAGATAACGTCCTAAAACTGATAATCCTGTTCAGAGCTTTAACTTGAATTTTAATTATGGAGAGTAAGTATTTTATGAGTGTTTGATGTGTTGTGTCTATGTTTATTGAAAGGTCAGATGCCTCACTGTCCCAGAATACCAGGTTTATGCAACGTTGCATTTGGAAATGCATGACTCAGAACACTTCTTAAATCTCTGTCCAGCGATTAATATGTACAATATCTGTCAAGGAAGTACAATAATAGGATGTACATACGATTGCATATGCACATATGATGCCTATTATTATATGATTTATGTTATTATTTCATTCATACACTTGAACATTTTGATTTTAGAAGAGATTAGTTTCTTTGGCTGTTATCTTGGATAAAGAGTTATTTGTATTATCTTTCATCCCAATCTTTCCAGGCAATTTATTGAAGTTGCTTAAGACAAATATCTTCAGGAAAATCAGAAAATCATATATTTTCAGGCAGTCACGAAGTTATAAATATCTTCAGACATTATATGTACTATTGAAAAACAGAACATCGGGTTTTACGTAGATTTAGTAAGTTATTCATGAGATTCAGATAAAAAGTCTTATTCAACATTTTTATGATCAATCACATGTGATAAAACTGCTGAGCAAATATGACATAAATTACAAATTGAAAGCAAGGTAAGTAATAAGAAATTAGGAAGTCATTCCTTACTGGTAAGATATTAATCAAATACCGATTGTGATTTTTGGCAATCAATACAGATATAATCAAAAAAAATTTCATATACGTTGATCCAGCTGTCTTTGGGGTCTTGATAACATTTAATACAGACTCCACCTATGTTTTATATTATTTTTAATAAATATTAAATTATTATTTATTTATTGGTCTCATTTTAATCAACTTATAGATATACTAAAATATTTTGGAAAGAATTTATCTTTTTGTCATATTTTAAATTTAAGTAGTATATATTTAAAGAGGGATAGTACCTTGGAAATTTTGGAAATTGCATATTTTGACATACTTTTTCAATTTTGCATAAATGAGTAAGCTTTGTTCGTTTTAATATAGATTTTTCAGTTTTGATAATAACAAGAGTTTAAAGTGTAAAATAGTATGCTATAAATTTATTATATTTTGTAAAATAATTATGAAAGGTATAACACACAAATCAACTAATAGCTTTCTTTCCGTTACCCACTTGATAATTTTTACAATAGATCCTACATTCTTATATAAATTTAAAGCTAAAGAATGCCAGCATTCTGTATACCTTAAGTTTAAAATTTGCATCTTATTTAAGTTTTTAAAAATGTTAATTTAAAATCAGTTAGTTTTTTACCTATAAAAATAAAATCTATTGATCCAAAATATACAGCATTGCAGTTTTCAGAATGAAACTCCACAAGTAGATTGTACATATTAAATATCATAACTCTACAACCGCAAACCTTTTTTAATCTGGTGGAAAAGTATGGAAATTAGAAACCGAGAAAATCGTGTTTAAATATTAAATTTTAGGTTTTTTTTTATTAAAATAATAGTTTTTCACTCTTAAAAAGTACTCATTTAATATGTTGGACCTTTTTTTCCCAAGAAATGTTCGTACGTAATTTCTTTTCACATTTTCAGTTTATATAGTCTTTTTGTAGAGATTTAAGACAATTCATTCTTTATCCAGCTGTAATCCTGAAAAGCATAAATGATAGAAAAAATATAATAGTTTAAAAGTTAAACGTTTCAAAATATCTAAGCGATTATTTATTCCATTATTAAATATCTTTGCTTCACTTTACCCCATATCAGTCTATTTGAGAGATCATGGATCTATATTTTGCCATTTCAAACTGTAATGTTGAATACTCCCATTTTGGAAAATCTTTCACCTAAAATACGTCTGTATAGATATTATTTGAATGCATTTACTAGAGATTTTGTGTAAAAGATTTAGTCATCTTCACATTTTACAAAATTTCAATAAAACACAATTTTATAATCTATAAACTAGTCAGAAAACAGTAAAAGGAATTAAAAAGTCCAATTTAAGTGTAATAGAAACGTGAAAAGAAGCTTGGTATAAATATGTGAGTTCAATAAAGTACAATTAAGCAGAAGGAATTTTATGCTGCATATTAAATCTTTGTATATAATGCATTTTCGAGAAACTATTTTTCAATTTTGCCTTCACCTTGATTCATCTACATTGATTTCTTTTAAAGATATTGAATTGAAAATTTTAAGAAAATGTTTCATTTAGTTTATCTTATTACTATGATACATAATCTAATATCTGTGGATAGTTGTTTTATGTGCACTTTTTGCAAAAATAGACATTAGTTTATTTGTAAAAATTGCTATTTGTAAAATTGATATTTCAAAAACTTAAAGTATTACAAATCTTATAAGCTCTAAATACAATTAATGATATTGATTTAAATATATATTTTCGAGATAAATATTATTATTATAAATATTCAAATATATTAATTAAAATTTTCAATACAAGGTTACTGTAACTTCTAATTTCTCACTAATTTTCATAAATTCCCAATATATCCAAAATTATTTTAATTTTGTGGAAATGTTATGAATTGTTAGTTTTGCCAGAATAAAATGTTTATTTAGTTTGAAACTTTATATTTAAAGGCTCCGAAGGTAGTCATATAGCCTTAATAGTTTGGGAGTTTGAGATAATTGTGTAACTAAAGATGTAATGTGCTGCCGACAAGCTAAATAGGACACTTTTAAGCTAAATACTTTAGAAGTACAGGTAGATTGATTATTTAATTTGTTATTTAATGGCAAGAGCGCAAATTAAACACGCATCAAGATAGGAAATAGAGCACTGTTTCATCTCTCATATTAGACGATAATAAGTGTTATATAACTTTAAGTCAAATAAAAGAAATTAATAGTTCATTCCAAATCCGAACAGACTGGAGGCAAAGTGTCAAATCAGGTGTCGTCCTCATCACTTGACCATGATTTAAAATTGCGAGGTTCATCGTCATTAGCCCTCATGTTGCTTCGAAATACGTCACTAAAACAAATAACCAATCAACAAAATCAAAACAGATAACGATAAGTCTGTTTGTTTGCATTTTTTTTTAAAGGACGTCATTGTTGACACATTTACGTTTTTATTACTGAGAGCGTAATTACTGTATGATTTTGAAGCAATATGTTTTAAATTGTTTGTAGCATTTTTATATGAATTTTGAAAATTTTGTATAATTTTTAACGTCTTAAAATAATGAATCAACAGTTTTAGAGAATTCGTAATAAAATATTTCGTTTATAAAAACAATAATCAAACCACAAGATATATTTCAATAAATAAACACATAAGAAGGAAAATCGCATGAAAAGTTTCATAATATGGAACACATTTGTGACGATTTCGTTTCATATTAAAACCAATGCTAAGAAATTATGATTTGTCACTTACAAGGGGATATGACATACCCATAGGTGCCCATCTTAAATTACATAAATTTACGTACCTTTTTCCTGTTAGATATATCTTATTTCCTCCATTAAAACATGAAGACATACTAAAAAAGTATGCTCACCAAAAATTTGAGATTTATACATCTGCTAGTTTTGAGAAAAGATACATAAAAAGGAAAATATTTTATTTTGAGAAAACACAGGCTTCAAAGTTAAAATATGTCATTTTTATGCATTTTCTATTAATATTTTTCACATGCATATGAAGCATTGTCTTTATTTTCTGCTTCCACAAAAGACACTGATAATTTTCTTTTTTTTTTCCAACTATTTTAACAATATAGCTTTTTCCTTTTCTTATTTTTTTTGTAACTTAAGATTCTTACTCTCAGCTACATAAACCCTGTATGCATTTAATTTTTGAAACCTGACACACAGCTATAACTTTGTTCAATGTCACACACATAATTTTAAAATCATTATTTCAGATGTATATTTCTCAGTAAAAACACTATTATCACTACTGTCAGGGTATAATTTGTGACTTTCGGTTTGATACATTATTCTAAATGTTAAGTTGTTAAACAAATTCTTTGCAGACTCAAAATATATTTACATGAGAAAAAAATTGTTTACATAT
Source organism: Trichonephila clavata (assembly GCA_019973975.1). Lineage (NCBI taxonomy): Eukaryota > Metazoa > Arthropoda > Arachnida > Araneae > Nephilidae > Trichonephila > Trichonephila clavata. Next base: position 4,421 of record BMAO01035324.1, read on the forward strand.
AAATGTAGAACCAAAAGTGGCAAAGCAGAGCACATATAATTTTCTACTAATAATTAAATCTCTCCAGCAATAACATTCAGTAATTTACAAAATAGCTGTAAATTTATTTTTAGAGTTATCTTTCAGATTTTTTTCATAATTCTGAAGTGTTTGTCAAATAAGGTCCATTAAAAATTTATTAACTTCCATCCACTCAAAAATTGACAAAATTGTAGAGTAGTACAGAGTGTCACTAAGAATCGTACCACGTGCCCCATGTGGCACGCGTGTCATAGGTTTTGCCGATCCCTGGTTTAGATAGTACCTTAATTTTTATTTCTTATCAAGACTTACTTTTCTAACTAGTCGCCATCAAGAATAATTCTTTTATACCAGCGTTTACTGATCTTTCGAAGGCCATCATTGAAGAACTCAGGGTGGCGGGGTTTGTTTGTCGCTGGCCTTCAGCGCCCAAGGTTGCGGGTTTGACTCCAAGTCGGTGGATTTTTACGATGCAGAAAATCGACAGTGGTCATGTCGTATGATTATACGGCATGTAAAAGATCCCTAGAGTGCCTGTTTGGCTTGGGAGCTCTTGGAAAATCAGATCTAGTACAAGTTTACTCAGTAAATCATCCTCCGTGGAGAGCTGGGCTCAAAATTACCTGCGGCGATTGGTATCCGCCTGAGCCCGCACTAAAAGTGATACCCTCCTGGGATGTAATAGGTGTGCAATGGTCAAAATACCAATCCGCAGTCCTATTGGATAAAAACCTCTTGAAATGGCGTTATTTGTGTTGTCAAATTTTCCAAAAAATGGGGTTTTTTTTCAGTTTAAGGAATAAGTTAAGAGTTAGTTGGACGTGATTGGGAGAGTAGGTAGTGCAGGGAGTCTTAAGGCGGTAGGTCAACTGGGCCTACGGCTGAGCATTGCCTTCTCGACTCAACCTTAATAAGATCATGATTCGAATAACTTTAAAAGGTCAAATTTTATTTCCAGTTGTATTCTCTGAAAAACTGGGAATTTTGGACAGTAAGTCAATGGGCTACATAGTCTTCCATCCATGTACAGGCCTTGACCTACCACCATACACAATCATTACTCATTATCAAAAGGTGGCAGTCGATAGTACCGGTTTGTGCGATTGTAAATCATGCACATTTATTGGTTTCGGGTTATTGTTTGTTCGAGTATTTCACAACGTATACTATGTACTGTCTACTTTTAAGGGCTATAGGTGGGGCCTATATTTTTGTAGAGGCCCAGGGCCCTAAGAAGTCTAAAGACGTCCCTGGGTAAATGCGGCAAAATTTAAAAGCCTCATCGCTTTGATTTCTCAATTTCACTTCGAAGTAAGTAATCCGAATAATTTTATTCAATATTCAATAAAATTTAAAAATATTTCTATTCTAATCGCGTGGTTTTATAAATTCCACGAAAAAATTATGAATAATTTTAAATTTTGTATCGTTTGGCTCTGAAAACGATTAATGATCTTTTATTGTTCCCTTATGTCAAAGAAATGTCTTAAATATTAAAAAAGATAAGAAAATCAAGTAAATTTCTAGACTGCAATAATAAAGTAACAAATTTGCTAATTAAACATTTTTAAATGGTTCTGAAGAAAAAAAACTCAAACATCTTTTGAAATTTCAAACATATGTAAAATCTCTGAAACAATTTTCAGAATTTTGTTAAAACCAGTTATTTAAAAAAAATTACGACTGAAAAATAAAATATATATATATAATACTTACTTTTCAAAATGGTGAGGCGATAAACAGATCTTTTGAGGAAATACCACACAATTTGTTTCATTTTTTACAAATCAATACATTTTCCGTGTTTCTATAAATAAAATAGTTTTAACTATTTATCTTTCCATCATATTTTATCAAAGCGTTAAAAAAATTGAAAGCAAATTATATTCTTTTAAAAATTCTACCATATCGTCTTTTTATATATATACTCCTGATTTATATTTCTGTTCAAAGGGACTGATACGAAAACACTCGCCTTTGAACAAATACTAAGCGAATAAGCAGAACCATTTTCTTTGCGTAAATCAGCTTCTATTATAGCTTCGTTTTTTTCGTGTTGTCCTTTTGAGCAGGTGTTTGAATGAGACAGAATAGAGAACATCGAAAAGACAACTGAACTGTGAGGGAAATCAATTAATAGATCTTGTGAGCTTGGAAAAACAAATTAATTAATAATGATTATAAACGTCCTATTGTACAATGTATCACTACCCGCAAATCGGAATTTATTATTCAGAATAAATGAAAAGGAAAAGAAATATATTAAATGTATTAACCTTTTTTCAGATTCAAAATTTGATATTATAGCTATTTTTCCATTTCTTGTTCTGCTTTTTTTTATTTATTTGCTTGATTACAAATTTCTTAAAAGCATATCCAATCCCAATTTTCGCAATCTAACAACTGGTTTCATTTAATTTTTCCTTTTGAAAATGTTTTTAAAAAGTTTTTCATAATGTTTAAAAACCTATGATTCTAAGAGTTCTTGAGAACGTATCGTTCAAAGAGAATTCTTGAGAGTATTTTATTCAAAGGAAAGATATTTTTTAGAACGTATTATTCTAAATTCTTTAAAGTATTAGTGAAAAAGTTATATTATTTTCAAAATTTATTTTATTCACGTATTCAGATACTTGAAAACAATATTTAAAAAGTTTTACATTAAAATAAAAATTAGGCTTTCAAAAATTTTTATTTAAAGACACCTTTAGATTCCACGCGGGTATTTCTACTATTTTATCAACATGCACATGTCAAACTACATAGAAGCATTATTTTGTTGATGTTAAATGTCGATATTTTTTAAGTTACTCCTTTAAAATTTCTTTATAAAGTGGCAGACAACAGTTATTAATTTTAGTCACAATTACATCCATATGTGGGTTGCCTTATAAGCTCTTCCGATTGACATGATTTTAAATTGTAATTAGAATGAAGTATTTCTACTGATTTGTCACTTTCTCAAATTTCTATAACACCTGAACATTTTAATAACCAAAGAATTGACATTTTTTATAAATGAGATATCATTCCTCTCTCTCTCTCTATATATAAATGGATGTTTATGTAATTAAATCGCTTCACTCTAACTCCGTTAAACCAATCACTATGAAAATCGGCATGTATATGTATTTTTGTGGAGAAGGTTTTGTGTGTACTCTTTGTTTAAGCTCCCACCCAGGTAGTGTTACAGCATATCAACATCTACCGTTCAATCAATCACTAGTAAAACATAGTCCAATGATGCCAACTTGTCCTCACCAACATTTCGCTGTTTCCATTGAATCGACATTATAATTGCAATATAACAATTTAAATATAAAATAAGAACAAAAGTAATATTAACATACACACATCAGATATAAACTATTTTAACTATTTTAGGCGTTCATTACAAATTTTATATTGTTACTTTCGCTGAGTATAGATCAGCTAGGTGTTTTCACAGAAATCAACCCACAAGAGAGTTATATATTTTAAAAATCCTTTTATCAGCTATTAGATCTACAGACTTAAATGCACAAGTATGGTTTTTGTTCAGCTGAGATATGCAAAGGGTTTTCGTTCAATTTGCAACTCACGTAAATTAACTCTAAAACTTCTTTATTCTGCACACAATCTGTATTTTTAATTTTCAATTCACCCGATGCGAAGAACGGCATACCAACTAAATAAATATATCTACTGTCTTTACAGTTGAATGAAGAACATACTACGTGTGTTGTTTCCCCTGCAACAATACTCTGCAAGCGGAAAAATTGAGTTTTTCAGAAAAAATTTGCTTCCTATTCCGTGAACTTGAAAACTAAGATAGTGGCAACCATTTAGGATGGGACAAGGGTTACTAGATTGGCGACTGTATCAACCTTAGGGATATCTTAAAGTTCTGAGGCCCTTTACTACTAAAAAGTAGTATGACCCTTAAAAGTAGACTGTACATAGCATAAGATGGCAAATACTCGAAGAAACAATAACCCTAAGCAAATAAATGTGCATGACTTACAATAGCACAAACCGGCTCGACCAACTGTTTCCTTTTGAATACATGAATAATGAGGTGTAATTGGAGACCTAGGCCTGTACTAGACGGAGTCATTCCATGTCGCCAGTTGATATCGTCCCAAATTGCATTTTCGGAGAATATACACCCGGGACTAACATTTGACTGTTGAAATTATTCGAATAAGGATTTTATTATGATAGAGTCGAGAACGAGATAGGTCCCCTGTAGCATCAAGGCCTGGGTCTGACTTGATTGGCCATGCTTTAAGACGTCCTAGTCAACTTGTCGCAAAATTTGGTGCAAAATAGGATATCGTGAAGGAATCACCGAGAAGGCTCTATAGGATCAAGAATATCCATGATCCCTTCTAGAAATATCCATGAGGCTTTTTAAAAGATAATCGAAACAAAGGCTAGTGCAGTTCATAAAAGGGCTGAGTCTAGATCAGAATCCGCTTGTGCATTGTCTACGTTAAGACACAGTGAGACTATCTGTCTGAGTAGGGCTGAGTCTAGATCAGAATCCGCTTGTGCATTGTCTACGTTAAGACACAGTGAGACTATCTATCTGAGTATATCTATCTAGAGAGCCGTTTCTAGAACGCTGTAAAGCTTGTTTGTAACGAATGCGTTTTGCACTTTTGAAGATAATCTGTTATAATAAATATTGCATTTTTGCAAGTATCTTGATTTGTCTTCGTAAAATCATTTGTTCATCCTTGTATATTAATAATTTATTACTATTTCAATTATTAGAGTCTTCGATTGCTCCCCTAATTTGCAACAATATGGTATCTGCTAATGGTCAGTCTGCATATCATTTCCCTAGAAATCGAATTATTTTTTTCAATTGCAAAGATTAAGAATTTATATTACACTCGACTTACGTGTACCCGGAGTTACGCGATTTTCAGATCTCACCGATTCGTCTTTCGTTTGAGGGAGGGGAGGATGTAATGGGTACAGTGATGTGGATTGAAAGTTGTGGATCTTGCCAGGCATATAAATTTAGGGGTGGATAGTGATGACGTTCAAGAATTGCTGGGTTCCCACAATCAGAAGCTGACAATTGATGAGCTCATAGAAATGCATGAGAAAGGCATTGAAGAACTTGAGTCTTTTGACCCAGCTCAGTCAGAAGATCGAATGATGGTTGAGAATTTAACAGAAGACCTCAGTTTAATCGAAAAAGGGCAACAAATTTTAGAAAATATAGACCTAAACAATAAGCGTAATTTTCAACGAAACGAGGAATAAAAATTTATTAGCATGCAGACGAAATTTTATGAGAGAAAAAAATCTTTGAGACGGCAGACTATTTTTTTAAGATTTCATAAAATCTTCTACATCAAAATAACTTCGGTTTGCAATTTTGTATTTGTATTACCTAAAATATCGTAAAACATTTTTCCTACATTATTATTCTCTTTCGTCTCCGGCCCCAAATAAAAATAATTTATATTAATAGCAATCACTTGACTTACGCACAATCCATCATCCACCTATCGCGTAAGTTCGGGGTATTACTGTACTTTAATTCAAAGTTTTCGGTATTGGTAAAATAAAACTAGTACCATGAAACACTTTGTGACGGATCTATACGCGACCTTCTATTAATTATCTTGGGTATTCTTTTGGGTATTTTACCAATCTTCTCTAAAGAAACGTAATATCAAATTAAGTATATATTCCTACTTCAGATTAAAGGTTAGTGAATTGAAGTGAAGGAATAGTGAATGAAAAGTTAGAAGTTCAACTAGAAATGACAAGAAAGATTCAAGGTAAGTGACCTTGTAAAGGATTATAATCGGAAGAGAAAGTAATTACATGATTAGAAGACTGCCTAAAGTCAGGTACTATCAACTTTATATTACGTTTATGTTTAAAGTGTTAAAATAGTTAGGCGGATGCTAAATACTTAGCTCCTGTATAAAGTAATATTAAGGAAGAACCACATTATTATATGTATTCTCCCCAAACGCCAAATCGTCAGTTGAAGTTATTTTTTGGTGATTAAAGTGATAAATAAAATAATTGGAATTTATTGTGATGAATGATCTTCTAATTCCTTCCACACCTGTAGCTGGGTCACAGGGTAGAAGGGATTTGGGCACGTTTCAACTTTTAAAACTCAACTGATGATAATTCATAACTATTAACAAACAAAAAAAATGTACATAGAAACATAAATGCACAAAACTCCGTTACCTAAAACGTTTGAAGTGAACGAGAGCCAAAGGTTATATAAATGACGTATATAACTTTAAATATTCTCTATAAAAGAATAAAATAAAGGCCAAAAAGGTAAAATAAAACACCAGGATGTCAAACTAGGTAAAGGTGAATACTAAAAAAGGTCATATACAAAACGATAGAAAATGAATTATGAGTTATTGTAGGATCAGCCACCGTATCGGGATTTTTCTTTTGAAGTATTTTTAGAGCATAAAACAAACATTAAAAAACAAATGTGCTTAAACGGGATTTCTGCATGAAAAATTAAGCGCCGCTATTTAGGAACCAGTGGACATTTGAACGAACTTTGAGAACTGATGTTTTCGCGATAGAATTACTGTTTTTAAAAACTTTATGGAGGATAAAATTTGTCAATATTCTTTTTTATGTTCGTTTAGGAGCCCATAAAATATAAAGTACGACATTATCAATCAAAATGTTTTTCACTTCTATAAGAATGCCTTTTTGTGGTGTAATCCGTTATTGAAAAAGATATGTAAACCCTATCAACAGAGTGCTCTGATTTTTACAATTATTTATAAATTCGAGGATTTCTAATGCATGTTGTTGTGTGTGATCTCCTTTCTATTATTCAGCAGAAAATCCTATATTTCATTATTTTTAACATTGATCGGGATTTTTAAAAAAATCTTCCTTGGTTATTTCGCTTGTGCTGAAGAAAATGCAAGGTAAAAAATACTTTTTTCAAATATAGAGGAAGGTTGGGTCGATTAAAATTATGTTTAATCCTGCAATCTAACTTCTTAAGGTTAAGGCACATGAATTTTTAAAAAATGATCGATTTTGACTTTTTTATATTTTTGAAAAGTTCAAACATTTCTGCTTAAAATGATATATGATATATGGAAATACAATAATTAGAAGTATTTTTATTTATTTTTTAAAAGAAAGCCACTTTCTTTGACGCGTGACAGGTGCTCCTCGAGGAGCACCTGTCTTTCATCATGCTTAATTTTTCGATAACAGCGCGATTTGTTTTGTCCACAATTAGTATAATATTTTTTTTTACACATAAATAAAACGATTTTTCTTTGAAGAAAGGAAAAGACAACTCAGCACAGTTATTTTTTTTTTTTTTGGTTTGTAGTAAAATGGGATTATTCTTGCTTGAACTTGCTAATTGTGAATTCTAATTTATTTATCCAGGTTTTTTTTTCTGTTTAATCCACGTTTTACATTAAATTATTTATCAGTATTTTATTAACCGCAAAATTATGGGGAGATCTAAAAAATATTTAAAAAACTCAAAAATGTCGGCGTTTAAAAAATGATTGCTCAAAATGTTCCAGCTATCACATCAGACAGCACAGAAACTGTTATTCAAAGTGCTTCAAATTGAAAACTTATTTCAAGCAACAGTTTATATGAAGATATGGCAGGAAGTAATGAAAAAATGTTTTAATACAATTAAATTTATTGAATAAAGCTTTATTGAACTTTGCCGTTTGTAAAAATTGTGGCCATTCCATCTCATTGGAGGCTTCTAAAAGAGTTGGAATTGTGTATTATATGGAACTTTGTAGTAGTTTTTGCGCAAAAAAAACATGGTTTCCATACGTCAACTAAATTGGAAAATAAAAATAAACTTTTCCACTCAAATATCAGATTGGTATATGCTTTCAGATATATTGGAAGAGGTCGTTCAGCTGCAGAAACATTCCGTGGACTTATGAACTTGCCATCTCCACCTGAAAAATTCCGTACTTATACAGAATTGTTGTTCGACTCTTCTAAATTTACCTGTGAAAAATCAATGAGAAATTCTGTTGAGGAGGCAACACGAATAAAAGGTAGACGAGACATTGCTGTTGCCTTAGTTGGTTCATGGGATAAAAGAGGATACCTGTCCCTCAATTGTCTTGTTACAGCTACGAGTGTTGATACTGGAAAAGTTACTGACTTTGAAGTGTTTTCGAAACATTGTCGGTGCAAAACTGCATTTAATTCTGTTCATGAACCATTATGTATTGCCAACTATAGTGTAACAAGTGAAGGCATGGAAGTGAAAGGTGTAACGGCGATATTTGAAAGATCCGAAGCTCATTCTGGCATTCGTTACACAAAATATTTGGGCGATGGAGATTCAAGAGGTTTTTCATCAATACTTGCCCTGAATCCTTATGACACTCAAGTAGAAAAATTAGAGTGCGTTGGGCATATCCAAAAGCGTATGGGTACCCTTCTTTTGAATCTCAAAAGAAAAAACAGAGGAAACAAAATTAAGTGATGGAAGAAGCCTAAGTGGACGCAACCAACTCACCGACATTTTAATTTCAAAAATTCAGAGGTATTATGATATGACCATAAGAAACAATATCAATGATTTACACAAGATGAAAACTGCTGTTGGGCTGTTTATTTCCATCTTTGTCTACAAATGAGAGCCCTCACATGGATTCTGTCCTCGGTACAAATTCATGGTGCAAGTTTCAGAAAGCAAAAGCTGAATTTAACGAAAAGCGTTATGACCATAAAAAACATACCCATGGGCCATCTTCACTCATGAATGAAATTAAGCCAATTTTTAGAGATTTAGCTGACCCTAGGTTATATTTAAAAAATGTCTACATGGAAAGACTCAAAACCCCCAGTAAGTCAGTTAATAATACCATATGGTCAGTCATTCCAAAATCTACGTTTGTGGAGTTACAAACTCTAAAATTAGAGGTAAATATGGCAATTGCACAATTCAATATGGGCCATGTAGCCAAATTAATCATTTTAAAACATTGTGGTATTGAACCAGGTTTTAATTGTGTGTCATGCTTTAAAAAATTAGATGCACGTAGGATTTGTGTAGCCCAACGAAAGCATCTTGAGATACAAAAAAAGGCTAGATTGCTAAAAATAATGAAAAAAAGAAAATTAGAAGAGTCTTTTGTAGAAGCAGAGGGCAAAGAAAATGTTTCATATTTTTCTGGAAAGTATTAAAAAAGGTAAATCGTCAAAAATTACAAATTTTTACTTTAAAGCCTGTTTTCTCAAAATGCAATATTTTTCCCTTTATGGACCTTTTTCTCAGAAACTAATTAATGTAGGGTCCTCAAATTTTCAGTAAGTATATTTTCAACATGTTTACACACTTACATGGAGGGGATAAGAAATATCTAGCAAATCTTTTTAGATAACGCCTTTTTAAACTAAATTTTAGGGGGGGGGATTGGACATTTTTTAAAAAATTCATAATTATTTTAATTTTTAGTAAAAAGACAAAACCCTCCATTAAAGTCTTATTGATAGTACATATAACCTACTGTAGAAATTTCATCAATGAGAAGCAAGTAGTTTCTGAGAAAAAGGTACATAAACTTACGCAATTTTAACATAGGCTCCTATAGAAAGTGCCGGACCCCCTTAAGATTTTGCTGTTCTATTTAGGCTTTCCCACTTTTGATCTTTACTGTCTTGTTATATTTCTATTTAAAGCTTAGCTTCTTTAGATTTTTGGCAATTTAGAATATAATTTTATTAATTTGTAAGGCGCGCGTGTGTGTGTCGAGAGTTGAATATCACAATAACTTACACGTGTCGTATTGAACAGTTAAAACATTTCCCTAAATCACTGATGTAATTTCTAAAAATAATTAATATTTCCCTTCACTTGAACATGTAAATATATTATTTCTATTACATTTTCTCCTGTTTCTTCTAATAAACTAAACTCAGTGGCTCAACAGCCCATGAGGGTCAAGGCCTACTGTACCCATCTCAGTATACGTGACCATTGGGCGCTGAGGTTCATGAGCAGATGTCCCGATCAGGTGGTCAGCCTGAAGCGAAACCCCCAGTGTTAAGTTCCCAAGCAAGCTTGGTTCTCATTTATCGACCCACTGGTTGAAAGGCTGAGTTGACCTTGCCCATCCCGATGATAGAACCTCGAACATGTGGTGTGGACAGCGCGATACGCTACCACTCGGTCACTGGGCCATGTTTTTCCTTATAAAGGCTTGTAACCCCTCCCCCCCCGTCTACTCTCGGACACAGCTAAAGATGTGGGAAGAAGTGAAGGAAGACTCGACATGATATTTTCCAATTATTTATTCAGCACACTAATTAACTCAAACACAAATCAATTAATCAGATTAAATGAGATGTTTCCAGGTAGAGAGCTGGGGTTCTGTAACGGGAAAGTCGCGTGTTCGGAAAATATTTATAATAAATTGATCCACCTTTTATGAATCAATCTTCTACTTTAATAATTGATTTACACAGTAGTTATGTGACCAATTGTCACTTAAATCTCTTTAATGATTTAAATACCAAAACGCGCTATCAATATGACTACCTGAACTGTAGATAGTCTTCCTGTCTTCTACTTCTTAATATTTAAATCTCTTGGTAACTTGAATTAAACATCAATTTTCTTCTATCTAACTATCTCTTTCTTTATATCTCTTTCTGTATCTCTATCTCTCTTTTATCTAACTAACTATCTAGCAAGCAAACCTATACTATATATAATAGACCTAATCTGCATATCACGGTTTCTTCTTCAGAAAAGGTTGTTGGTATTCAGAGCCCACAGATTTCCCCAGAGGGTTAGTGGAAGGAAGCGTATAGATCTGTCACAGGGTGATAAAAAAATTTCGCTCAAACTTCGTGGGGAAGTAGGGAATACGTCCGGAAACTTATTTCCCATTGGAAAGTATGTCCTCAAATATCATCTATACAAATGGGCAAGTAAAGTGAACACAAGGACTGTTAAGTTGTAACAAATGTGACTTTTATTCCAACCAGGTTAAGTACAGGTCCATAGTAGGTGCTCATTAGGTAACATGAACACAGGATTCACAGTGTCGTTGCATTGACCTCCGGACACTTTCAAAAACGCCTGTCATATCACAGACAATACCTGCTGTGGCCACTATCCGTGTAACAAGGTCCATTTCACTGTCGACGAAGTCTCGTACGCATAGTCTTTCATGCCTCCCCACCCCTCCAAAGGTCATAAATCCAATGTCCTAAGTGGATGGGTTGTAGGACTGGTTCTTCGACGTTCACAGTCCCCGTCAGTCATCTTCAGTCCGTATCGTGCAGTAAATCTTATTCACACAGACTGCGATGCACACGTCCACGAGCAAACGTTTGATACTGTGGTATTCTCTTTTATTGGGATATCCCTCTTCGTAAGTTTGCCTAGCTCGGTAGCCGCTTTCGCCAGCTGCATATCTGCCAGCTCTTGATGGGTAAAACGATTCATATCATTACTAATAAGTCAGCTCGTACACTGATGACAACTGGAGTGGTTTGCTGAGCTGCACATTTACACCGGTTGGGTACAGACAGCGCCCTCTACGTACCCATGAGTACATTTGCACATACTTTCCTGTGTAAAATCGGTTTCCTGACGCATTCCCTACCTCCCTACGAAATTTGAACGATAAGTTTTGAATCAAAGGGAAGAAGAAAAGGGACACAATTCGACCACTTGTTCCTTAGTGCTTGAGTATAGAAGATGTTCAATTTTCTCAGCTGATGTTGAAATAAAAGATGACATGATCAATATCAAGAAGTTTTTAACTGCCACAACTACAATTCAAATATAATGAGTTCCATCTCACATCGTTATATAAAGATATATATAACTATTGGCAATCCTTTTCGATGCAAAACAGATTCTGTTCCAAAGTTTAGTTTGCTAAAAGCTATAGTTTTTACTGATTTTTTTCAAAAAAATTATATTTCTACAATAAAAAAAAAGCATTCGAGATAACGTGACTAAAAAAAATTGTTAAAGATAGTTATCGAAATAAATGTTTCCACTCTGAATAACAAAGTTGAATATTCGCAGAAAATGTAGCATTATACAAATACAAATTGCAACTTATCAGGAAAATACAGAAAACTTCTTTTCAAAAGCAGACATATCAGTAAAAACATGTCTTTGAATCGATAAAGCCACTTTGAAGTATCGAAATAAACAAAATTTACATGAAAAGTAGAAAAACCGATCACGCTATTCTGTGAACACAAAAAGGGTAGAGTAGGTAAGTGTAAAAGGGTCAACTAAAAAGACGCATCGACGCAACTATTTCTACCAAAACTGCGATCGATAAAGGAAAATAAAATATTAAATGCAAGATCATATGTTAATTTATGAAAAAGTTCATAAATATTTATTAATCTAATTAATAAATAGTAAAAATAATATTCCAATGGAAAAAAGTAAAAAGGTATAACTCTGATTATTATTATTATTACTGCGCTTCGTGGCAACACGAGATCTATAGTTCTGTTAGAGAAACACTGTTTTATATTCGGAATAAATAAATTCATTCATAATTAAGGTATTCGATAACGTTCAAAACCATAATTTAGAAAAAAAGAATAATTTTTTTATTTAGTGTTAACTGGATTAGAATATACATATCGAAATATTTTTAAAATATTATTATAATAACTATCTTTATGCAATTTTTTTTAACAAAAAATAAAGGAAAAAATAACATAAGATTTTCTGCGATGCTTTTTTTTTTGGATGACTTCTATTGAATTTTAAATTGAAAATGTTTTATTTATAACATGAATAAGGACTTCAAAAAACGCAAAATATATAATTAAAATCAAAGCAATTTCAATAATCCTCAATGGTTTGTCAATTGTCATTTGCATGTATTCTTCTCATTTTTTGCATGCAGATGAAGTTAGGTTATAAATTAGCTTTAGAAACCGCATAATACAATAATATTTGTTTATAACAACCGTTCAGTCGTTATGTGGAATAATTTTTATATTTAAAATGAGTCGGCCAATAATTATTTTTCGCTCTTTTAATAAACTATTTCTTGAAATAATAAAATAAAACTTCTATTTTTTTCAATGCCTTTAAAACGCAACTTAAAACGAATATACATAATCGATTTTTGAGATAAAATATTGACATCGAATGCAAATCACAGTTCAAATAAACTTCTGAGCTTCTTTCATGTCTAAGCAATAAACATCTTGTAAAGCACTTGTTTTTACTTTTAATGCCGGCTTAGGAAAAAAGGTGAAGCCATACAAACGCAGAAACAATAATAACAAAAGTAATTTTTTTTCTTGGTTGCACATCCGTTTTGGCCCCATTTGAAATTAGAAATCAGTGCGCTGTGTTTGTATTTCTTATAGATTAAAATAAACTTTTGAATCAGTATTCTCAGTGTATAGTTCCTTTTGTGTTCTTCTGGAGATTCTTTTTAACGAAATAATTCTTTTGGTACATTAACTTCGACAAAAACACAGTAGTAATTGAATATTATTTTATATGAAAATATTCTTTCTGTTAAGCTTTTGCATAATTCCTAATACCAAAATTATTTCAATATAAATTTGATTTTTGGATTATAATAACATTTTGTAAAGTTTCCGAAAAATGTTTATTAGAAGTATGATTTCAAATTTTTTTTACAAAAAATTAGAAATAAATTTAAGGTATCCGAACACGTTCGGAGTACTTTTTAACAAAATAGCATACTAAAACATTATAAATGCTCCTTTAGGACTCAATACCAATAAATATTACTCTCTCTATTTAACTGTAAAATTTAAAATAAATTACCTGAATTTTATAAAAATCACAATTATAAGTGAAATTTCAGCAATATTTTTGAATAACTTCAAAGCAGTTAGAGAGAAAAGTAATAAACATATATTAGTAAAAGTATTACTAAAACAAATTAGATGCATTTATCTAAAAAATGTACTAAATTTTAATTTTTTATTAAATTTGAAATTTTTAGAGCTGATTGAGTAAACATTATAAGAAATGTTACACTTTTTATGAGACCATTATTTAAACAACAAGCCATAACTTAAAAAGTATTCATACAATAAGATATATTTTAGTACATTCTCTAGAAAATAACATAAATATCAGGTTCAAAAAGTTTTATAGAAATACATTCGTAATATTTTGAGTTATCAGACTCGCCATGATAGATTTTGAGCAATTTAAATGCCTACTTCTGGTAGATCAAAACCCCACTCCCGGTTTTTCTAAATTTATAAAATTGATTGTAACTTGGCCTCTAGGTAGTGTAAAAACAAAACGAAGTATGTTTCGTAAAGTCAAAAGAGCGCTGTATTCAATAAAATAGAAAACAAAAATATCTGTCTTGACTAAATTTGGTCATTCTCAACGTGTTCGGATACCTTAAGGGATTGCCAACTAATTTTGTTAGTAATTGTTCAAATGAATTATATTTCTAAAGAATATTACCAAGTATTTAAAATTCGTTACTTAAATTCTAAATCGAATGAAAATTTCCCCAATCGCAATGTGGGTTAAATTCAAGACAGTTACATGATAAATGTCATCTCGAGTACTCTATTGAATTAAAATCTATTATTAGTCTTGTACTAATTGCTCTAATTGTAAAATTTTAGTAAAATTTCTAATTTTATAATTGGTTAAAGATGTTCAAATATAATGGAAAAAATTTCTCATAAAGTTTAAAAATTTAAAAGAATTCTCATTTTATAAATGCATTTTTATCAGGTGTACTTTTCTTACTTATGTGGTTTATTATTGTTAGCAAAAATGCACTTTGAAAAGAACGCTTCTGCAGAAAGCAAAATTTTGCAGCAGCGAAGCACGTGAACTGATTGGCTGTAAACATGTGATTGTACATGTTTACAGCATTACATATTTGCGTGAGTTCAATATTATTTCAGTATTTATTATATTTATGTAATTGATAATTTATACAAATAAAATATTTTATTTTTGTGATTATGGCTTTAAAAAAATCCATAGATTTAAAATATAATCACATAAAAGAATATTTCTTATGTTTGCTTGAGTATTTGATTAAATTAGAACAATATATTCTTCATCTGTATTAATTTTTAAAGTAATCTTTTACTATCAACATAAATTGTAGTCAAAAATTTGATTTCATTTAATAGAGATAGTTCCAGGCAATGCGTTGCACAGATCAGTTTGAGCCACTAAAGGGGCATTGTGTTTATATTTAAATCGAATCATTGCATTTTTTTAATATCGAGCTCTCTCGCGTTGATTATCACGCATACGCTTATCCGGATCCATTTGCGATTTTTAGCAAGATTAATGGCTTTTCTTTTCTCCATTATTGTATATTTCCTCCAAGACAATAGCAATAAAAATTCTGTAGTAACAAAATGCAAATCAGACAATCATAGCTCCAACATTCGAGCAGCAGAATTATTATTTTTACAGCTGTGGAAACAGTTACCAGCTAAACATAATAGCAAACGATTTATTGAAACGAATGTATTATGATTATCTTTATAAGGAAATATAAAATTATTCCACTAAAGATATTTTATTAACTTTATTCTAAAAATTGATTTCATGATGGGTTCTTACATTAATAGAAATAACAGACCTTTAAGGAGCTAATACAATTAATAACTCATAACTTTGTTGAATTGATAGGCTGTAAAAAGTGAAAGATCTTATCAAAACTATGCATTTGAACCCATTGAACAAAATAAATATTTTAAAAAATGATCGGCAAATCGGCCTTTATGGCGTGTTTTTTTAAAAGATCACCAAACCATCAAGATTTATCGTAAGTATAGCTAAAATTTGATGAGCATTCGGCAGTTGATTTTAACCAAAAATAAGCATAGAATACATTTTAAGTTCTTTTTAATGGGGATTTTTTCTTTTACTGAAAACTATTTAATTGATTGACCCTAAGAAATTTTGCTTTTTACACAAAACATAATTCAATAATACCTCCAAAAAAATCAATCTATATTATCAGGCTTATATCCAGAACAGTTTTCAGAATAAACTATAAAATAATGCATTTTCAATCGTTTGCAGTCAATGCTTAACCATGGCAACACAGCCATGAAGAATAAAAATGATCGCGTGATTGGTAAGTTGATAGAGAACGATTTTAATATGAATGATGTGTACTTTCAAACATACAACTCATGCGTTAAACATATTCGATGTTGAAAACAACAAACAAATATATCGAAAAAGGACAAGAAAAGGACATTCAATACGAATGCAAAACTAATATGAATCATTATCAAAAACAGTTTTTAGAATTTTTAAGGAGCAACGTCATATTTCAATGACGAACATAAACAAAACAGAAATATGTTTGGCGACAGAAATAGAAAGAATGGAAAATGGCGCTGTCACTATTAGTGAACACACACCACCGAGCAAAACTTAAGTTGCAAAAATAATAATAATAAGGTTCTGAAAACTACAAAAGTACTTGCAATGCAACTCAACATTAGGAATAATTGATGCAACGAAAAGCAACATGGAAGAATGATACGATACTGGTAACACAAACATGTTTAGAAACAAAAATGATTAACCATAGTATATAAAAATGGACACACAAAAAAAAAAATTTCTTTCTTTCTACAGATATTAGTCTCAGCACGAGTTTTAAATTATCTAAAAAGTTCAGAATACTTCAGAAAAGAGTTTATTATTCTGTCATTTTAAAACATTGTTCTTTGATTATAGTGTTACGAATTTTGTATAAAATAGTGAAAATGATTTGTATTTGGATGTGTAATGCATTTATATTACTCTATGTTATATTTATTTTATGTTAAAATTGTAATATATTCGCAAGCAACGCCATCTCTTACGTTATAATGAAGATTCAATGGGAACTTGGCGATAGAGCCAAGTTGGCATCATTTTTGGGGACCAATTTAACGATTTGGCGACCATTTTTGGCAAATAGGGGCCCCCTGGATTATTTTTGAAATTTGTAGAGAAATCCACTAATTTCAAGACTTATGACGTAAGTGGATCTTTCTCGAAAATTCTGCGAGGCCTATAAATAATTAGTTTGTATGGTTTTGACCAGCGATTAGTGAGTATTGTTTTGACTAGCGATCAGTAGACTTGCCTTGACCATGATTTAATTAATTCTCCAATGGCTTAAACCACCTATTCCATATTTCCCGACTATTTCATAATATCTTCCATTTATTATTTTTTAAATAAAAATAAGTTTTTTCTTACAACAAAAAAACGTATTATTTTTTTGAAAAGTGATAATTTCTTACAATCGCTTGTAGTATATGTCCATGAGGAATTTGGAAATTTTTTTTAAAAACCAATAAAGTTATTTTTAGAAATGTAAATGGTATTTCATAATACACGACTCTTATTATTAAAATTCGTCAAAAAAAATTTCAAAATTAAGAAAAAAATTATATTATACGTGCGCAAGTACATTTTTTTACCTTTGTGCTTCATTATTGTTGTTGTCGAATATGTACTTTTTAAGAGAGTTTCTACAAAAAGCAAAAATTGGCAACAGTGAAACGCTTGAAGTGATTGGCTCGAAACACGTGATAGCAGTTATCGTGTGACTATGACGTCACATGAATTTTGTCCATTGCACACGAAAAATACATGCAATAGAAAAAATTGAAATTATAATGCAAAAATAGTATTTTTTAAATGAATGAAATAATCTTAATTGACATAATGCAAATGAAAAATGTTATACAACAAATACCGTCATTTTTGTTTTCCATTTAAGTTTTATATTTAATTGTGGGTTTTCTTATACTATTTTTAAAAAGTATTGTTCTTTTTTGCATTAAATTAAAATTTTTGGCATTATTTTTTAAAATTTAATTGTGTATTATTGTCGGCGCCATATTAAGTATTTAAAAAGAATATGCATTTCTAAAATACATTTTAACTATTTTTTTTTGCTTCCTTTTTTTAATATTATTAATTTCATTTTAAAATTATTTTAATTTAGGTTAAACTTTATGCTCTTGAGGGGGAAATCCCACGGCACTAGAATTTTTATTTTATTTCTGATTTTATATTTTCATCCTTTGTGAAAGTCCTGAAAGCAGCAGTTAATGTCAATTGATTTTTTTTTCTTCGTTAGCGTATATAAAAATACTTTTATAGCATATCAATTTTATAATAATGTAAAAGTACAATAAAATACGCTTAACGTGAAAACGCTTAAGACGAAATATCGGTTAACACGAAGTAATATTACGGTCTCGACAAACTGTTATGCATTTCCATTCATTTTCTCTTAACACGAAACAGAAATCGCTTAACACGAAAAGAATTCTTTTCTGGCAATGAGCAAAACATCAGCCGGATTGACCTGCCTTACTATATCATTGGTAGAATTCCTTGCACTAGATAATGGCAATGTGTGCACAGCCCCAACTATGGCAAACAAAGTTATCTTGGAGTTTGTTCAAATCTCAAAAAAATGTCATTAATGCAGATTCTGACGACGAAAATGAAATAAATTATGCGGTTCTAGTCATAATAGTGTACTTTTCATGATATTCTGAAAGGAGGAACATCAGGAAAAGTATTAAGTTATTTAAACGCCCGTGAAATGAATAACAAAATGGACGAAATCGAACAATTTGTTAAACAATTTGATTTTAAAAAAAGTAATGCAAAAAAAAAAATCAGATTATTTTCCAAAAACTCAATATATGTTTTGTTTTTCAAGAAAACTGTTTATTAAATTTCATGAAGTTTTTGTGAATGTTTTTGTTTCATTAATTTATATTAAATGCATATACGTACATACACATCTATATAGATAAGATATAATCTAATAAACTTAATTTTGCTGAGATATGTTTTTTTTTGTAATATACTTTAAGATGAAATTCTTTTCACACGAAAAAATACTTCAGTCCTCTCAGTTTCGTGTTAAACGATTTTCATGCATCTGTTAAGCAATATCCTGATATTCTCGAATGTTCTATGTTTACGTTTTAGAGAAATGTCAATTATATTTCTAATTACAATATACAAAGGCCCACAAAAGTGTTACAGCACTAGCAATTTTCTATAAAATTTAATATTTTTGACTAATTCGGAGATTTACACGCCCACCAACTTCTATCTCTGGACAGAAGTTCTTCTACAAACTGTTATACGAAAGTCGGAACCAAAAATCTTGAATATTCTGTCATCTCAAACAATTTGCTGTCAATGGTGAATTTTCAGATAGAGAAGAATCTTCCCAAGAATCTACACTGCTGGCCACCGTAAATGCAACACCCTGAAGGAAGCACGCAAATAAAATGAAATTTACAACATGCATTAGCGGAGGTGAGATATGCAAATGATTAGAATTTCAGCGCAGACACACATCACGCACGCCTGTGGCGCCACCTCAAAGAGCTATTTAAGGCTTGGAGATTTCGACGATTTCAAGTTCGGCAATTGTGTTTTTCTTGTGGTTTTTGCAAAAAACGATCAGTTATGTCTCGTAGAAAACAGCGATCAGCTTTTGATCAAGTATCCGAGTTCGACAGAGGAAGGATAGTGGCCTACCGAGATTGTGGATTATCTTTCAAGGAAATCGATAGTCGTGTTGGACGAAAGTAAACAACTGTAATGCGGATATGTGACCGTTGGATGCAGGAGGGTACGACGGACCGACGTGGTCGATCGCATCCACCTCAGTGCACCACTTCACGTGAGGACAGGCAAATTGTACGCATGGCAGTGACGGATCGCTCAATCACATCACGAACCATAGCACAGCACATTGAGTCTGTAACGCATCATTCAGTGTCTATGCGTACCATTCGACGCCGTTTACAGCAGAGTGGTCTGTCCGCAAGACGTCCATTGCTTGGTCTACCCTTGACGCAGAACCACAGACGTCTCCGCCGCCAATGGTGCGATGAAAGAAGGATGTGGGTGGCAGAATGGAATGAAGTTGTCTTTACTGACGAGTCACGTATCTGTCTGCAACACCACGATGGTCGGATTCGAGTCTGGAGACACCGTGGAGAGAGGATGCTGAACAGCTGCGTTATGCACCGCCACACTGGTCCTGCACCGGGTATTATGGTATGGGGTGGTATTGGATACCACTCTAGCACTCCTCTAGTACGCATTGCCGGTACTTTAAACAGCCAGCGCTACATCTCCGAGGTGTTGGAGCCAGTTGTCCTTCCTTACCTTCAGGGCTTGGCCACAGCCATATTTCAACAGGATAATGCGCGACCACACGTGGCACGCATTGTCCAAAGGTTCTTCGTCAATCACCAGATTGAATTGCTTCCCTAGCTGGCACGCTCTCCGGATCTTTCGCCGATAGAAAACATGTGGTTCATGGTTGCTCAACGATTGACCCAGATTACACCCCCAGCTGCCACACCAGATCAACTTTGGCAACGTGTGGAAGCTGCTTGGTCTGCTGTACCCCAAGAACACATCCAAAGTCTCTTTGAATCAATGCCGAGGCGTGTGACAGCGGTGATCTCCAACAATGGCGGCTACTCTGGCTACTGATTCTGGCAGGAACCACACTTCACAGAAGTCTATAAATTTAATCATTTGATACTTGGTCAACATGTTATCTACAAAATAAATTTTGTTGTGCTATCTCTTGTCTTTCTTGGTGTTGCATTTACGGTGGCCAGCAGTGTAGTTGGAACAGAGAAGCATGGAGGTAGAGGTGTTCTTGCGTGGGGAGTGTAAATCTGCTTCGAGATTAGGTAATTTGGTATTATTTTGTGGTATTATGAATCATGAGCTTTCTATAAATAGTTTAAAGAAAAATATGAAATTATCCACCCAAAATTGAATATTGGGGATTTCATTTTCTTAAAAATAATGACGCCAGCGAACTGCTCTTAATGTGCGTCACTGGTGTCTCTTTAACTGTCTCCAAACTCTGAAAACACCTCCTATATAAATCACCTGATTTAAACCCAGTAGAATATATTTGGCGAGAATTTGATTTTAAAAAAAGAAAGCATGACATATAAAAACAAAATGTGAAGTAAAAACAATAATCACAGAAAAATGGAGGAAAATCGATGTAGAAATTACAAAAAGCTGAAGAAATATATACCAAGACGTTTAAAAGTTGTTGTGAAAGCTAAAAGATACCTTACTTAAATTAAGAAAGAAATACAATGTTTAAAGTTATGTTGGATTTTTTTTAAGTGCGCGAAGACTTTTGTGGCGTAATTTTTAAAAGTTTTTTTATTATTAATTTTTCAAAATAATAGTTATACTATTTTTTTAAAAAATGATTATGTCATTCCAATTAGAACAAGTTGCAAATATCATTTAAAAAATTACAATCCCCGGATATATTAATTTTCACTAGTCGAAAACATTAAATTTTATAGAAAATTGCAAGTGTACGAACACTTTTGTGGGCCCCTGCATGTATTTTCAAATCTGCTGCTGTTTTTTAAAATATAAAACATAGATTTCATTTGACATTTAAGAATATTTTTATTTATTTTTAAGATTTTAAACTTTAATTACTAAAAGGATTTTGGGTGGGTACTTTATTTACAATCACACAAACTTACAATATCACTAAAATATATTTTTTTCCCTCCACCTCATAAGAAATATTTCCATTTTGTATATTTCTCAGATATACGTAACATGTTAAAGAGAAAGCGCAATGTTAACTGCTTGCTAAAATACAGAAACTTGGCAAAAAATGCATTAAAAAAAAACGGGAAATTGGGTCCATCGTTGTGTGGATTACTGATTACAGACCGTCCGCATCCACACCGGACGTAACGGTCATTTATCGAAAGGGAAGTGAGTTGGGAAAATTTTTTGGAAGGAATTATCGCCACACAAAAACCTACTTTGGGTGAGGAGTGAATAAAAAACAACAGTTCACGGGTCAAACGCCTCGTAACTGTGATATGAAGCAAAAAGTCAACAAAAGGCTAAAAACACACGTGAAATTTGACCTTTATACTATCAAAGTGGGTGATGACAACTGTACTACTGATTATTCTTAAAACCACTATATAAAAATGAGAAAAAAATAACAGATATTCCATAAAAATAATGAACCTAACCTCGAAGCGGGTTACGCTCAAAAATTCTGAAGTAGAACATAAAACTAATTTGACATTGTGGTAACCTGTAGTTACCCCTTACATTCGAACCCTCCTGTCTATCTGTAAACCCGGGTAGATGTGTAGGAGAAACTAAATAATCCACAGACATTATGCCAATCTAATTTGATTTATTAATTCTTATTACTGATTATGAACAAACACAACACAATTCTAATTAAGGTATATAACAATGGTAGAGTGCAGAGGTGAGATATTCTAATGCGGGGATAATATTACAGAACCTCAACTGAATCTAAGACGGCTTAATTACGCTCGTTTACAACTACGTCGCACACTACTAATTCGTTATTACTTAATCAAAGGTCCAATACCTGGATCCCTAATGCTTCGGATCCTTCACGGGAAACTTCAGGCACTTCTTTTGCTTGATCAATTGACGATGGCTCCACGCTCTTTAATCTTTAATTCGACTGCTTTTCAATCTTTACTAACCACTTCTCCTTGCACACATCAAACGTATCAACTTCACTTAACTTGTCAACAACTACGTGTCGACCGCTCACTTGTTTCACTTTACTTCACTTAACTTGACCTCTTACTTCACTTCCTTTCAACTCGCGAAAACCGAATTTATATAATATCCCTCATTTATTTAAATCCCGCTTGGTTTCTCGATGAAGGTTGGTTGAAATAAATATTTTGATTTAAAGGGAAACGAAGAAATTAGTAGAAACGCGTATAGATCCGTCACAACATGGATACCAAAACTTTGATAAATGAGTCAAATTTAAATTTGATTGGGAAGATTCAAAAACCCACTGAAGTAATAAGTTGAAAAAGTGAATGGCACACAAGAACTCTTGCATAAAATTTGCTCTGTGTATCAAATTTCCTAATTCAACTCTCAGAAAAACACGTTGCATTGTATTAAATAACCTAATATCATTTAGAAATAAGTCACGTTAAACAAAAAAATTATTAATTAAAAATTTGTAAGTTTTTTGTCATGTATAATATGTTTAAGTTTTAATAGATTAGTTCTAGTTTTAATACTTTTAATTCTTTTTTATGTATAATTCTTTGATTATGTATGATCACTATCAACTGTTTATAATTTCTCAGAAATGCAAATTTAAAAACTACAAAAAAATATATATAGTACAAGCCAGTGGCGCACACAAGGAGGGTGTCCTGGGGATCCGGACACCCCCCAAAACCCTTGAGTTTCTTTCGATTGATGATAATCATATATATATATAACGTAAAATTTAATTAAGTACTTATAATTAACAATTTATTTTATTAATTAATGCTAATTATTAATTCAATAATTTATTTTCTACTGTTTTTTGTTAACAAAATCGACAAACTCAGAAGAATCAATTGGTGTTGTCTTGAGGTATGATACGAGCTGGGGGACTTTCGACCATGGACTCCCCCCTTGAAAATTTTTTGTATGCGCTACTGGTACTAGCTGGTGTACCCGTTCTTCGCACGGGTGAGTTGAAAAATTAAACAGTACAGATAGAAGGATAGAGAAGTTTTTAATGAGTTAATTTTACGTGAATTGCAAATTAAACAAAACAAAAAAAGTTTTTTGCGTATCTCAGCTGAACAAAAAAAAAACATATTTATTAAATTTAAAGTCTGAAGGTCTAATAGCTGATAAAAAAGATTTTTTTTTTATTTATAACACCCCGTAACTCTCTTGTGGGTCGATTTTTGAAAACACCTTCCTAAGTTAATCTCTACTCAGCAAAAGTAACACATTGTTACAAATTTTGTGCAATGAACACTTAAAATAGTGTAAATAATTTATATCTGAATGTGAAATACGTTAGTATTACTTTCTGTTTTATTTATTTTACTTAAAAATATAATATTCTTAAGCAACCCCGCTCCTTACAATATAATGGTGATTCAATGGAAACATAGCGAAATGTTGGTGATAGAGCCAAATTGGCATCATTTTTGGTGATCACGTTGGCAACTTGGCGTTTGATTGAATGGTACAGAAGTTGCTTTGCTGTAGCGCCACCTGATTGGGAGCTGCAACAAAGAGGAAAGCACAAAAACCCTCTCCCCCAAAATATACATATTGCCAATTTTCATAGTGATCGGTTGAACGGTATTGGAGTGAAGCGATTTCATATATACAAACATCCATTTACATATCTGTAGATAGAAAAAAAAGAATGATTTCTTAAAATTTAAATATCATGATAAATTCCTTTGCTTTATAATCATACAATTCTTGAAGACGAGAATTGTATCCAAAAAGATTATTTGTTTAATTAATATATGTGTATCACATGGAATCATTTGTCAGAATGGAAGAAGACCACACCACTAAAAAAGTCTTCAATCCCCAACCAATTGGCACAAGGAGAAAAGGCAGGCTAAATCTTAGATGGATTGATGGGCTAGAAAAAGATCTCCTAGTTTTGAGAACTAAAAATTAGAGAACACTAGCTGGAAGAAGGCTGGACTGGAAAAGGCTTCTTGAGAAGGCCAAGGCCCACCAGGGCTGTCGAGCCACTGAGGAAGGAAGGGAACATGGAATCATAGCTGTGATTTTCAATTCAGAATGCTGCTTCCAGTATTTTTCAAAATTCACATAAAAGTAATATTCAAAAATAATAAACAACTTTCACAAGAACTTTATTCTAATATTCGATTCAATTATAATTAAATAATTACTGACTGTACTGCGACTCAAACAATAAAATCAGACAAAATTTTTAAATAATTCTCCCCCCCCCCCTGCTTTCAAAGGTTTAAAAACACATATTAATCCTTAAAAATTACAAGAAAAAAATTCAAATAACAAGGCAAAATTAATTAATTTCCTAAACTGTACTTAATGTTCCAAGATTGTATTTCGAACTCTATGAAAAAAATTGCTTATGATAATTTCATAAAATTATATGAATATTAAATGTAATTTAGAAATAATGTTCAAGGGAAAAAATTGTTATTACTATAATTTGCTACTCTTATTGAGAGCGAACTGACAAAAAATTTTAAAAATAGATTCTGTAAGAATGTAGTTTCACAATAGAAAAAAACACCTGCTGATTCTGATTCAGAGTTGCATATTTGTAAAAAGTTGAATGTTATTTTTTTAAAAATCACTTAATGCTTCATACATTTCAAAATAGTTTGTTTATCGTACTGAAAATAAAAAAAGAAATACTTTTCATCAAAAAAAAAAGGAAGTGAGATTAAAATTTTAATTTCTCTCATTTTTATTAGATGTTAGCAGAATTCAATATTAAAATTTTTCATGTAAATGTATAAATCATGCCCATGTATTTTCCGGAAAAAATACATTTTGAATTTTCACAGTACATCTCAGTTTTTCCAGATATACTGAATAATTTATCATAACATTTCATTAAAAAAACTACAGAATTGCTTTTTGAAAATTTTCATTCTCTGTAAGACTAATTTTAAGACAATTGTTATTTTTCTTTTCACCATAACATTTTTAATCTACTTGAGAGTAAAATATCTGGTTGGATGTCGACCTCACCATTTAATAGTGATTCAACTTTATGAGATGTATTACTAATAGTTTGTTGAGAATGATTATAATATAACATCAACGAATTTGTTTGTGTTTTCAGAAACCCGTTACAGAACCTTACACTAAAAATATTCTATTTTCATACTCATTTTCCTTCATGAAACTTTTCCAACAAGCAATTTTCATCTATAAATTTCAATTCCGCGAAGGAATGATATTTATTCATAGAAAAGATTAAAATAATGTATATGACGAAGAATGGCAATTTTTTTGAATTTGGTGATTTGAAATAGATCGCTAACTTTCTTAAATGTTATTTAAAAAAAGACGTTTTCCATTATATAATCCTAATCGAATAAAAATACTCGCCAAATTTTACAGTCATTCAATACTTTATTTTAACTATATAAAAAAGATTTTACTATAAACACTTGTGAAATTCAACTCTCTCTGTGTGTGCGGCTATCTTCGTCGAAATAAATAATGGAATTATGAGATGCCAGAAGAAATTTCTGTCATCGAATGCAATATGATCATCGAAAACTTGCAGCAAATTAAGCTTAAAAAGTCGCAGACGATTTTTTTCTGAACCAGCTTCATAAAATTATTTACATATATTCCTTTATGCAGAATACAAATTAGAATAAAACTGGAAATGTATTTATTTTAAATCTCAAAGTCTAATTTTTGGGATTTCCCCTTTCCCCACTTATTTACATTCATTTAATTATTTGGAAGCAAATATCTTTAAATGTTTTTGCCACAATATAATTCAGGGCTTTTTTGAATAATTTTAATAACAGAATGCTTTTTAGGGCAAAACAAAATTATAATAGATCAACTATGGGAAATAAATCAGATTATAAAGATAGAAAGAAACTTTATGCACGTATATTTATTATGCATAAATTATATAAAGTATTGGGAGTTTTTGTTTGTTTGCCCTATAACTAATATGCTGATTTTTTGTTTATCTTATAACTAATAAATAAATGCATTTTAATAATGCATAATTCAAGCTATTATAAAGATAGAAACTTTATGCACGAATATTTATACTATGCATAAAGTTAAATTATATAAAGTAGGGAGGGGTGTTTGTTTGTCCTATAACTAATATGCTGTTTTTTTGTTCATCTCATAACTAATAAATAAATGCATTTTTATGAAAACTTAATACATTTTAGCCAAGGTCATATTACACCATATTCTATACTTAAAGAACATTTAAAAAATATTATTTGATTCATTTTTTTAAAAAGTGGTACATTTTTGTTCTTTTGCAATTATCAAATCATCTTGATCGTCCCAGAATTCCAGGGCCTTAAGGAGGTTCACCCCTGTGACGACCTGTTATTTTTAAAAAAAATTTTGACGACCAGTAAAAGAACTTTAAAGTTTTTTATCATTTATTTATACGCATTTTAAGAGTATGTATATAAATGTTTAGCCAAAAATATCGAGTAGAACGTGAGTTATAGCGCTCAGAACACACCCGCCTCGAAAAAATGGACACTCACTTCTTCCACGATTCCGGCTGTTTGGCTTATCTGAAATAAGAAAAATTAACGGCATTTCAATCTATAACCTTAAATGCACCGAATAGACTATACTCAATTGACAGTATCAAAAATTGGATTTTTGGTAGACTTCTAAAGAAAATGTTTAGAATTTCATGGGTTTTTTTCTTTTATTTTTATAAAAACTAGAAATATTTTGAATTTTGAAATAATCGTAGTTTATTTGGTGCGTATATATGTACTGAATCTACCCTATAAATTTGGAGTCATTCCGTCAAACCGTTCTTGGGATATGATGGAGGAAAGTTTGAAAAACCCAGTTTTGTGAAAAACGCGTTTAAAAAGTTTCAAGTC
Organism: Trichonephila clavata; assembly: GCA_019973975.1. Taxonomy (NCBI): domain Eukaryota; kingdom Metazoa; phylum Arthropoda; class Arachnida; order Araneae; family Nephilidae; genus Trichonephila; species Trichonephila clavata. The sequence continues at coordinate 31,916 of BMAO01035324.1, forward strand.
CGATTAAAACAATAAAAATCTTAACTTCTCCTCAATCGGTGATGCCTGGGGACGAAGACTAAAACAAGTTCGACGAAATATTCAATAACTATAGATATTTCCTTTTAAACCTCTACAAACTTGTATGAACGTATATTTGCATAGAAGGGTCAATGGTATCAAGCCGACTGTACACAATAGGCCCAACCCTCGATTGCCAACTCAGCGCTCCAAACAGCTGCTCTTCTAACACTTGCTTCTTTATAACGACTTCGAATTTTAAAAAAAATCACTTTACCAGTATTCTAGACATATTAAGGAAGCAATTTATGAGGGGAAAAATTTTTGCTTTTTGAACCCATCACATGGGTGAACCCTCTTAATACATCAATATTTCTCTTATAATAAACTTTAATTGTCAATAACTTAAAAAAAGCAGAAAATGATTGTTTCAATTTTTAAAATTTTGTCTTAGGAATACACAGGAATATATGTGATGAATCTCCAGCCCTTCAAGTGTCAGTTGGGTAAACTTCATACCAGGACAACTCAACCCACCTTCCGTATAAAACTTTGATTGCTACTTTCGCCGGACTAAAAGGAGACAGTGTACTAAGGACTACTCGCTGCTGATCAACGCGGAAGAGATCTCGTCTTGTCATGGTTTGGAGTACGAGTTTGCTGAACCTTGAAAAAATATAATATGATAAACTCTGTCAATCTTAAGCATTACTCCAAAACGTGATATATATATATACATTTAGAAAAAATTTCCATGTTTAGTTACTCAGCAACAACGGCATTTCTCATGTCTAAAATTCGAATATAATCAGATATGGAATGAATCAGAAAACTTTCCACCACAAGAAGGAATGAAATGCAAAATATTTTAAAATAAACTCCAGCGATCTCTTGCAAGAAATTTAAATTCATATTTGTAGTTCGGCTTATAAAAGCAATTGAAGTTTTAAAAATATTCAAAATTCTCGTTCTTTGCGTTCATGATTTGTAACTCAAACTTAATAACAACGAATAAAGATCTAAAATGATTTACTGTCATAAAATCCCAAGAAACGTCATCCTTTACCATATTCATCCACACACACACACATCATTTTTCAAGAAAATAACTTTAATGTAATAGTTTAAAATATGTAAAACCAGAGTCCCCAATCTCAGAGAATTCATTAAGATTTTAGCCAAGTAGGAATATCAAATGTTTTTCCATATACCCATTCTTCGCACACGGGGAATTGAAAAATATAACAACCGAGACAGAAAAATAAAAAATATTAATAATATTAAAGTTTAATTAATATTTTAAATAAATTTAAGTATTATGTAATTTAAAATCTAAGGAAAGAAGGATTTGGTAAACAAAATATCGAAATAAAATATATAAATGTAGTTGAATTATCCAGTATTTCGAGGTTTATTTGTCAGTCCATATATTATACAATTTCTGAGTCAAATATATATGGATTATCTTTTACACCGTTGCTTTCCGCAAAATCTATTCTATTCAACAAAAGAAACATGACTGCCAATTTCAAATCTATAGATCTAATTCTTCTGGAGATCTCATGATGAGCGAGTGAGTCGTTTTTAACTTCCATATATGGAGTTACTTTTTTATATTAATAATTCTTCCATGTGTGCAATCTGACCGAACTCAAAATAATTTTATAACAAATGAAGCTAAATCTGGTAGATAACACCCTTTGTTGCTATATATCCTTGAACATCTCTCTATATCTAGAAACACAAAATGATAATACTATTTGGTATAAAATTTTAGAGGAAACATTTCATAAGTATCAATTCCTTAAACAATAAATTGTTTTATTATAATTTAAATTCAAACTGCGCTTCAAAAAAATGGGCAAAGTCTTACAATGGACTTTGTATTTCTGTTTTTCTCGTTGTTATAGCCATCCAAAAACAATAGCAAAAACAACAACAAACAAAATGACACCAATTTGAAATCATTTTTATGTATTATCTGACCAAGAGTTTTGCCAAATCCTGAACCTACAGTATTTTAAGGCTAAGACGGTTACGACTGCAGCTTCAATTTTAAACTCTACCCAAATATTTCCTATATTTTATCATTGTCAGGATATATATATATAATAAATCTCCCATTGTGATGAATTCCACAGAATCTGTCATTCTATAATTTTTGGCGACACATCTGTTGGTACCATTTCTCTCGACCAATTAGAGCGTTGTTCGACAGTTCATAACCCTTGATTTATTGTTCTTCTCAAACGCCATAATACCCGGAAACAGCAACGGGGTCAACACAGAGGTCTTAATTAACAAAGAGCGTGAGAAACGGACAATAAATGAACTAGACACAGGGAATGATTCATAAACAAAGCCTTCCTCGAATAAAACGCATAAAGTTTTCCTATTTTTAAAAAACAAATATAATTTGTTAACACCGACACCTATAGGAAAGATTGTGATGTTACTTTAAATTATTTACCAGCTCGTTAAACTAAGCTTTAATATATTGTTTTGCTTGCAAATTAGTGTAAAAGAACTTAGAAATCAGAATAATTGTAAATGCTTAGTCACAAATGGGCTCAAAAAATTGAGAACTGTTTCTATTTCTATATTGTACGAAGCAATAATAGTTGCATTGGATTTATAAATGCATCAATGCAAAAGCGTATTTACTTTTCATCTTTCGATGATTCTACTATACAGGGTGTTCAGGCTAAAGGTATCAAAATTATGGCTTATTATTACGGAATTACCCATCAGAATATAATAAACTGTTCATCCAGGGATTGAAAATCCCTCCGAGAATTTTTGAGTCTAGTCCGATCGGTTGCACGTGCGCGCATTGTTCGGCAATCGCAGACGATAAACTTGTTACACTGACTTCATTCGTAAAGATGTGGACGCTATGGCAAAAGGAGCAGTGCGTACTTTGGTTAACGGAATTTAAATCAGTCACGCGTGTACAGCGACGTTTTCGAACAGAATGGAATGTCGTTACTGGCTTGCCTAATAGACTGATCATGGCTCCTACAAAATGAATCACGCACACGATCATCAGCGTCTTCTATCGCGAAAACTTAAGGATACTTGCCAGTTTTTGAGATACCAAATTTTGGTGTCGGTGGATTGACATTTCATTCTGTTCGAACACATCGCTCTACACGCGTGGCTGATTTAAATTCCGTTAACCAAAGTACGCGCTGCACCTTTTGCTGCTGTGTCCACATCTTTACTAATGAAGTCAGTGTCACAAGTTTATCGTCTGCGATTGCCGAATAATGCGTGCACGTGCGGCCGATCGGACTAGACCCAAAAATTCTCGGAGGGGTTTCCAATCCATGGATAAACAGCTTATTATATTCTGATGGGTAGTTCCGGAAAAAAAGCCATAACTTTTAAATACTTTAAGCCAGATACCATGTATTTCAAATCCACAATCTAATCAATGTACAGCTTTTATATTTAAAACCCCCTCTTTTGCAAATGAAATTAATCAAATCTTCTCCCTTTTCAACCTAACTATTTTACAATTATCTGCAAACATTTATGCAATTATTGTGGTTGTATGGAAGGTAATTAATTTCTGCATCTAACCACTAAAAGTGGTTCATTTAATCCAGTGACGTATACAGACATCTTTTATAGAAGGGGAGGGGGGAGTATGAGATAAAAGAGCAAAGGTAATTTTTAATGGCAAAAATTAAAAATCAATTGGACCATGAGAAGATTGAACACTCAAACCCCACTGACTTGATCATTTAGTTTGCGGGAAATACAGTAAAATACGTTTAACGCGAAAACGCTTAAGACGAAATAACGGTTTACACGAAACAATACAGTGGACCCGACAAACTACCATGGATTTCCATGCATTTTTTTTTCTCTTAACACAAAATTAAAATCTCTTAACAAGAAAAGATTTCCCTCCTGGGAATGAACAAAATACGGAAAACACCAGCTGCGCAAGCGAGATTTAAGAGGGATGTGAAATGAAAGAGAGGTGGTTTCCCATGTTTCGTAGAAAGGAGGCTAACTTGGTTTTGAAATACCCTCGGAATAGCCTGCGACATGAGACATTTTGGAGTTTGTTCAAAGCTCAAAAAATATCATTGAGGCAGATCCCGACGACGAAAATGAAATAAATAACACAGTTCCCGTTCCCGCGTCATCTGAAATGAGGAACATCATGAAAAGTATGCGCAGTTATTTAGACGCAGATTCTCTCCACTGGTGAAATAAATAACAAAATCGAACACATTGATATTAAAAAAGACAATTCTATGAAAAAAAATATCAGATTATTTTCCAAAAATTCAATACATGCTCTGTTTTTCAAAAAACTTAAAAATTTCACATCAATTTTCGTTAAGAGTTCTTGTGAATATTTTTGTTTCTTTGATTTTTATAAAATACATGCGTAAATAAAATATACTCTACTTAACTAATTTTGTTGAATATAATTTTTTTCACAATAACATTTAACGCGAAATTCTTTTAACACGAAAAAATAGTTCAGTCTCCTCAGTTTCGTGATAAACGATTTTCAATGTATTTAGTAATGACGTTCACTTGCGCCTTTGAGTTCTGGCTCAATGTGATCATTTGGCTGGATGGAAAAAATCAGAGGAAAGAAAGACCTCACGGACAGTCCATTGTTACACATCTTTTATAGTGAAAGGGAAGCATATTTTTAAAAAAGATGGACAAAATTTTTAAGCTAAAAATTGAAAATCTGTTGGTCCATAGGGAAAAAGTGAGCACTCAAAACCACTTGATCATTTAGCTTGCATGAAATACTTACTATTTCGTTGTAAACAATATCAGCAAAAATAGATCTTACTAATCCAATAGTTTTTACTAATCCATTGACTTTTCCTTTTCAATGGACAAGTTTAATCTCTGAAATTTTAAATTTAAAAGCATATGTCGAGGGTATGTGTTTTATTAATTATTTCGTAAGATAGCAGCAGGAGTGTAGCTACCCCATTCTGTATCCCCAAGATACAGAAGCCCCAAAATGTGTAACATTCTGAAACTTTGAAATAAGTACCTTTCATTTCTTTTCCGAAAAAGAACCCCGTGGAATTGTGATACAGGGCCCACGCAAGACAAGCTACGCCAGTAGATACCAGGCTGAGTTCTGGCATTAAAATAAAAAGTTTATTTAAAGAAAAAGAATAAAAATTTAAAGCAATAAAAAAATGAAGGGAAAATGTTGAATCTAGTTTGAAAATCAGTTGATCCTGGGAAAAAATGCAATTGCTTTAAAAAGTCTTAACATGGAATGCACAGAACCTGTAACGTACATATTTATTAAAAGTCCCGATTTATTTTTGTTTCTTAATCAATTGCAGTAAAAATTAATTAATTTTTTTTCATAACAAAGAAAGTAAATGAATGTACTTCACGAAGTATTTTTAAAAAGAATAATTCAGTCCATATCCTCTTAGCTCTTTGTTACTTTTTTTAAATAGCAAAATCCTCACACTCAGACACAAATTCGAATATTATATAAAATTCGGCAAGAAAAGTTTTTAAACTTTGAAACACCTTTTTATACAAAAATCTGAAAAACAAGACTAAAAATTTTAATTTTAAGGCACCCAAAACTTAGTCGAAAAAAAATTACCGGAATTCTTGTTGAGAATCAGAAGTCATTCTTGATATTTTAATTAACTCACATTACTACATATTAGTAACATTATACTTACTTGTCCGATCTCCATCTCAAGTATATTTTCCCTTTATTTTGGAGGAAAATTTTAAGCAAAACACAAAAATCGTCTTTCTTTTGTCTTTATTAAATAGTAAGAATTTTTTAACATCAACGAAAGAAATTAAAGAACAATTTACTTTTTTGTTGAATTATTCAGAGTTTATTTGCTGTATGATATAATTAATCCTTTCATTATGGCCTTAGTTTGTAAAAGTCTAAGTAAGAAATTTTACTTAAAATTTTTAAGCAACGACACAGGTAATCGTGAATTAAGAATGGATACCATTTTACTAGAAACAATTTTGCGTCAAAAACTTACCTTACACAATTAGTGTTTGAAAATTTAATCAAATAAAAGAGAAAAAGATATATTTTGCATGAATTAAATCATATTTTTTACAAAAAGTTTTCTGTATTTTATTTATTTAATGATGTTAAGTATTTTTTAAATATATATATATACCTTCAATCATAATTTTTTTATATTTTACTTCTACTGCACTGGATGGTGTTTAACTTTTTATTTCCTTGTCTTGTATTAATATTTCTTACAGAATAGCGATTAGTAACGGTTTTTATTTTATAAAATCATTTATCGAAAACTTTTCAGACTTGCTCAGCTATCAAATGTTGTAAAGATCTGACATATTTTTATTTTACTTCATCTATAAACTAATAAAAACCTAAACTTGGTTCTTAATATATTGATTTATTTTTTATGTATATACTGAAAATTACTATACTCAAAATAAAGCTGTTAGTTTTATAAATGATATAAAAGACACTCAAAAAATGAAATAAACTATTTTATTGAAAGCCAAATCTTTTCGCCATAATTTTCTTAAAATCTATTGAGGTGAAACTATTGAGGCAAAAAAATCACATGTAGAGTCACTATCTCTATAATGTGAAGAGTCACTATCTCTTTCATAGAGTCACTATCTCCTAGAGAGTCACTATCTCTTTATAGAGTCACTATCTCTTTCATGAGAGTCACTATCTCTATACTATGAAGAGTCACTATCTCTATACTATGAAGAGTCACTATCTCTATAATATGAAGAGTCACTATCTCTATAATGTGAAGAGTCACAATCTCTTTCATAGAGTCACTATCTCTGCGACATTGTCACCATTTCTATAACAGAGTCACTATCTCTGCGACATAGTCGCTATTTCTATAACAGAGTCAATATCTCTGCAATTTCATGAACTCTGAAATTATTACGTTCCCATTTTTGAAGTCTATATTGTTATGTAAGAACTGAAATCTTTTCTATTATTACTAAAGCAGCTTGAAGATATTTTGATGAATCGTTGAAAATTCGGACATATTTATTGTTTCAATGTTGTTTGCACTGTCTTCCAAATTGCCAAGCTCTTCTGAATATTCATCTATTTTAGAGAAAAATTATTTTCTATGAATGTATCCAGTACTTGATATCAGCAAGAAGATTGAAAAGTTGATCAGAAGGCAATCAAAAGAGGATTTTTCTCCAGTTAGTTATTTTCATAGGCATAGTTGAAGTCTTGAATGTCATCGTTGGCAACACAGGCTTCAGCTTTAGAAGGCTGAACACTGTAATCAAGTGTTATTCCTGTGCTAGCATTCTTTTTCTGTTTAGCAGTTCACTTTTGTAGTGTTCCAAAAAAAGAATATATCCCATGGAATAAAACATATAAGACATGTCGCAGTAATAGATCACTTGCAACATGTTGATAATCCAAAGTAGCATGACAGAAAATGCGTCAAACAATGATACTGCCATTGTCAATGACTTGCAAATCAAACGCTCATACTTTGGAGATGCATTTTTGCAGTGTTCCAAAAAAAGAATGTATCCAATGGAATAAAACATGTAAAAGATATCGCAATAATATGTCATTTGCAACATGTTGATAATCCAAAGTAGCATGACAGAAAACGCACCAAACAACGATTCCGCCATTGTCATTGACTTATGTATCAAAAACGTATGTTTTCAAAAAAGATAACGCACAGTGATTAAATAACAACTTCACTTTGTTTGCTCAAACACTAAACTGACTAATTTTTCAAGATAATAATATAACTGAAATAATTGTGGCATTTGTTGCGATTTTATATTGGTTGCAATAGAAGATGCATTGTGTTGCTTGCTTTGTTAAAATAACTAAGTTAGATGGGCTACAATGGTGTTGTAACAATAAAAACACGTAAAGAAAAATGCACCCATTTTTAAATGCATCCAACTTTTTTTTATTCTTATTAATTATATTTTAAATTTTAGAAATCAGTGAAAAATTCATTTATTTTTTATGATTATGTTTACATATCAGTATATATTTTGTTGAATATCATAATTTTATGTAACATTGATTCGTGTACTAAGGTTAAAAACTATCTAAAAAAATAACTCAATCCAATTTAACTTAAAAATAAACTCAAAATAGAAGTATTGAGCAATATTTACATTAATTGGAATAAAAACTATCTGTAAACGGTAAAATAGGCTTAACTCGGATCAAACTGCTGTCATGTACAGCTTAAAGGTTAACACCGAAAGAGAAATTAAAACATGAACATTAATCAAAGTTAAAAACTTTCTAAGACAAATCAATCAAACAAAAATGTACCGTAGAAAAAAGGTAAAGTACGTTTGGTTTCGATCAAATTATTTCGGAAGTGCAAAAGCAGAACTGTGAACACACAAATTATGTTGCTTAATCTAAAATACGACTGTTCAAAGAATATCCTTTTTAACGAATATTCCTTCAAAAAAAAAAAAGATTGTAATTCACACAAAGACTAAATAAAGAAATAAATACAATATTAAATAAATATAATGATAGCGAAAATATATAAAGATCTCTTAAAATCGACATATGAAGGATAATATATTGCATTCAGAGATAGTTGAGAGCGTAATATCCCGTAGTATCATCAGTATCATCCCGTAGTATCTACAAAATTATATTTTTAAAAAAATCTAATGAGAATTTTAACAATAATTTTAAGGTGCAAACCATTATGACTCATAATTTTAGAATATCGAACTTTACTTATCCGGTTATTTCCATTTTTGTACTACACTGGGCGCGCTCACGAACTCTTTTATTAGTACAGTTTTTTCCTTTTGTTCTCAATCCAATGTGCAAAATCAGATTAATTTAAATAGACACAATATTTATAAAATATTAATTTTAAGCCGAACATATAATTACAACATTAATTATAAGCGGAAAACACATAATTTTAATATGATTTGTAACCTACATTTATTTTAAAATAAATGCGTTAGAATATGAATCTTAAAAATATAGATGGTATTACAATTTAAAGTATATTTTTTAATTAAAAGAATGCCCAAAATTTATCATAAAATTTTAAAAAATGAAACATACTTTTCTGATTCAAAAAAAAAAAAAATTAGTATTTTAAAAACACAGTAAAAAAGTAATAGATGACACTGGATGACTGCAGGATTTTACTAGAAAAAAAAATATCAAACGCTTTAGAGAGAAACCTGTGGAAGATTCAAAGGATTTGAATTCAGTCCTTTTTTCTAAAAAGACTGAAATTTACGTTGAATAATATAAAGTTTACTTAATTGTTAATGTTAATCCTTTATTTTCCTGAAAAAATATATGATGAAATACAATTAACAGAGATTAGAAAGGACTTTAATTGATGATTTTTTTATCGACGGAAGTAGCATTTAAAATATAAAGATTTAGTTAAGGGTCTAGGAGCGTAGCTACCGCCATATCAATGATACGGGGCCCCCAAGCTACAGGGGCCCCAACATATGTAACTACAGTCCCACAAACAGGGCTTTCATATCTAAAATAGTTTTGATACAGTGCCCATTCAGAATTAGCTACACCAGTGTAAGAGTCATTCATAATTATAGACTACAAAGATTCGTAATTATAGACTATTATTATTCAAATATTTTTTTTTTGAAAAAAACGAATACAAAACAATTTTGAAAACTATCCATTTATAATGCATAAACACTACTCAAATAACTCACAGAAAGTTATTAATTCTCAAAACTTAAATATGTTCAAGCACCAAAAAATGCATATTTTTAACTGTAAATTAATTGGTAAAGTTAATTTCAATTCATAGTGTCGTAAGAATTCGATCAATTGGTATTACCCTGAAGGAATTTTTTTCCCTTAATTTTTCTCGTTTCATCCCCTGAATTCAGGGCTCTATTCTAGTGACGTTTCTAAACCTTAGCAAAAGATTAAGTTGACTAATTTAGATTTCGATTAAATAGTTAATTGGGCAATTTACAGTCTAAGCTGAAAACTTGTGTCTTCAAAAAAGACTTTAAAATGACAACAATCCTAAAAGAATTCTGATTGTAATTGATTTTCAAAAGTGTGTACAACTGAAATGGTATAGCCCAAAAAGAATTGAGAAATCTACTTTGGAAAAATGTCTTAGGGAATATCACTCAAATTAGGGAAATATGCATTTAATTTTGTTCCTGCATCAAAAAGACAACTTAAAGAATAAATGTAGCAGCAAATATCTTTTTTAATTTCCACAATAAATTTAATCTCAATAATTTCCAACTGCCGTAGAGCGTTTGACATTAAAGAGTAAACTAAAGGCGGTAAATTCGTAGTTGTTTTCAATGAAGTCTCTTTTGATGTAACAATTATTTATTAATTTTAAAAAAGCTACGTAAAGACAACAGATATCACTGACAAAAACAATAGACAAAGAACACGGCAGTTTTTTATAGTGACCCCACTCTTTCCTCACATGGCATCTACTGAAGATAAGTGGCCGCTAGAGGGCGCTTCCAATGCTTGGTAAAGTCAGTTACAGTTATTATAACAAGAGTGGTTATATTGTCAATTTTATACAAATTAATATGAATCAATTTTGGGCAGTAGATTTTGATATAAAAATTAACGCAGATCTAAAAAAAAATTTCTCTATTAAGTTGAGGGGGAAATATTACGTCATATGATATGTGCAGAAGCTATGCGCACTGAAACTGTACTGTTCTTTTGTGGAGGTGAAAAACAAAATCACTCACAGATTGTATTAAGAAACTTTATAAAATCCACTATAATTTACATAGTTTATTTAAACGAGGCTCAAGCGTTCGTTCCGTCTACTGTATAGATACGGTGTCGTTTCGAACAATATATTTCTGGATAGAACGATACGTAAAAAGATCAGGAAGTCAGCAGCTCTATTTCTGAAAATTTGTCAAAACTAGGCTAAAGTCAATAAAAAAAACCATTAGATCTTTTATAGTGACTACGTTTTCAAAACCATGATTTTGAAAAAGCGGATATAAATGGGTATTTTTTCTATATTTAGTGTCAGTTGAATTAGAATATGCATATAAAATTGTTTTGAGAATATTATGACAAGAAAAAAATATTTAAATGCAATTTTTTGACGAAAAATGAAGAAAGGAATAAAATTTTCAAAAGTATTTTTCAAAATACTATATTCAAAGGAAATTAATATTTTGAATATTCATGAATTAATATTTCAAATATTCAAAAGAAAATTTATTCTCTTTTTATAAAAAGGGCTTCTATAATAATAATATTTGAAAAATTCGCATTATTTTCAAAGTTACAATCAATTGAAATAATAATGGATGGATTTTGTAAAAATTTCTCTGCTCTGATATATTAAAATAAGAATAAATTCAATTTTAAATTACATATTTCAAAAATCCTAGTTTAGCCTACGTGACACAAAAATATTATAACTAGAGAAATATTGTGCCAAAAAGAAGAATGTTTTTTGAAAATATGCCCTTCTTTCTCCATTTATTGTCAAAAAATTGCATGTAACTCATTTTTTCTTGATTCAGGGTTCGGTGTATTAACCTCCCCTGTTTCAAAAGGAAGTTACAAACAAACAAAATAAGATACAGAGAAAAGTATTTTATTTGTGAAAACAAATACTATGCAATTTTACATTAATTGGTTTTAAAAATTATCTCCGCTAACGGTCCTACAATGGTGACACATTAATACATTATGTACTATATTTATTTACCGTAACCACTAGGCTGCTGTGGCCAAACATTATTTGTTGGATATTGCTTCAAAAGCCGGTAGAGAGCATTTATATGCAAAAAGTGTTCCCCCATTTATTTATTTATTTCTCAAAAAGCAACATTTGGCGAGTATTTAAAAAATCGGGTCAAACCTTTCTCCCCCTTCCTTTTTCTAACTTCTCTTCCGAATCCTAATTTAATTATCGAAAGTGAAACAATATCCGCTGCCATATAACGGAAGGAAGGGAATGCGTTGTTCATTATTTTGCTTTTTAATAGGTCACGAGAGGAAAACGGTTCACTTTGGAATAAATTAATATTCGCGGAAATTCAAGCAATATCAACTCAACGCCTTTGCCGATAAAGTAAGATCTTCGAAATACATATATTCCAAAATTATTCATTGGTTCTTTTCACCATTTCTCTAATTATGGATTGTTATATATTTTTTTTTGTTACTTTGGTTTCTTTAATAGCAAGGTGAACTCTTTACCTTTGTGTACTTGAAATTCTCTCTTTAACTCTCTATGTTTAGCTTCCCCTATATGTGACGGAATCTTTGAACTCGATTTTTACCCACTTTAAAAGTTCAAATTAATTCAAAAATTTGCACACTTGTCAAGGACCGATGACAATACAATAATTTAATAATTTTGTTCCATTGTCCTTATCAGGATCATCAAGATTAACGACTTCCCATTTCCAAATTTAGCGACTAACTCCAGATTTGGCAACTAACAGATTAAGTTACAGCTCTAAAGTGAAAACGCTCATGGTTAATACAAATACAAAAAACAAAAAGCGTTTGATTCAAAACATGTACTTTTATGTCTGATGCTGATGCAAGTTTCAGAAAGAATATTGAGCTATTTTTAGTGCAAAATATCATTGACTTAACACCTTCTTCCGCATTAAATATTTCAAACTTAGCTCTTCCAGATTTTTTTCAGTTGGCTGATCCTACATTTTGAAAACCAGGCTGTATCGGCGCACTGATGGAATGCCAATGGGTATTCCAGATTTTAAGAAACGGCGCATTTAAGATTAATTCATCAATGAATAAATGATATTTTAAAGAACTAAAAATGCATGTTTTTATTGTACATCGAACTAAAAAATGAAAAATAAACTATGTTTTTAAAAAAAAACTAAAAAATACGCTTTTATAATTAATCGAACTAAAATGTAAAAAATTAATTCTTCATATAAGAACAAGATGACAAACGTGAAAATTAATGTCATTGTGGTAAAATCGTGGGGTGTTTTGTACTACATTTTTACACTAACTCTGCATTTCGAAATAGAACTAGTAAGAAGCCAATAATACTATAAGGTTTATAATGTAAACAGGTATTTTTAATTTCTAATTATACATATTTGTGTGTGCGCGTGTGTGTTGTATAGTCATATAAAATAATATATTTTGGTATAAACATGCAAAGATAATGTATGCTATCTTTCACAAAAATAAATAGGATTGTTCATATTAGTTACGTGCAATATTTTCATGTTAAAACGCAAAATATGCATTGTAAGAGTATATTATTCTTTCACGAAACCTTTTGACGGAAAATGTTTTCCTCTTTGTTAGGAGTAGATTCGTGATGATATTCCGCGAAAAGAGGTACATTTATTTGCACTGTAACACTCAGCTGTAAAAATAAATCGGAAAACATAAAACACCAATTCGGCTCGCAATTAAAGGGGGAGGGAGAATCGAAAACACGAAAAACTGCGATGATCATAAATAAAATATAATAGCAACTTCGTATAAATGATGTATTTTAACAATCAGTGCCTAAAAAAAGCTACTCTTTATCCTTACAGCTGGAGTGGGCAACTTGTTTGGCCCGTGGGCGCCGTTGTGGGAGTAAAGGATGCCGAGAGCCCACACCTTTTTAAAATGATTGCATTCATTATTAAAAAAAATAATAAATACAAGTTAAATACAAAATAGGGGCAGTTTTATTCAATTTATTTCTTGTGCTGATTTCGTATTGTCTGTAGCTACACACACACACAACCACATTTAATTTTCGAAGTTTAATGAGACAAAAGTACAATATATATATAGTATAATAAATTGAAAAAATAACAAGACTAAACTATCAACTAACAAAGCCAGAAGATAAAAACCAGATTTTAAGACACATAGCTATAAAAAAACAAACAGAATATCTCTCTCAACTGTTGTAGAAGAGGTTTGAATGATTCTGTGATACCATTTTCTTTCATCATGACAGCTGTCAGAACATAATCATCAGAAAATGGAATAAAGTAAACGCAAATTTGGAAAAATAATAGCATGGGAAAAAATGTTTATTTCAAAATCGAGAAAATATAGAAAAATTTTTAAAAAAAACATTTAATTTATCTTTTATGAAGGAACTATTTACCTTCGATCATTAAGACCAGTACTACATGAGTACTTGGCCTTTCCTTTAGAAACGCCCATTCCCCCCCCCTCCCAAAAGAGGGCGCTTTCATTGCTTTAGAGTTGGGATTTCTGTCTACGGGACCCTAATTGCTACTAAAGTTGGGTCCTAATTGCTACCCGAGACGAGGCTAGCGAAGAGACACCCCCAAGGCGCTGAATTGGTCAAATCAAACAGCGCGCGCTTCCCCCGACTTCCTATTACGCATTTCCGTCCCTTTTCACGAAATCACTCCAACAAATATCCAGCAACCGAGAGTAAAGATGTTACACATCAAAAAGTGGTCAAAATGTATATTGTACAAGATTTAAAAACGTATGTATAGCAGGAAACAGAGTTAGAACTTCAAAATGGAAAAAACCAAAAAGTGTTAATGGACTAAAATGGAGACCTATTATGATTTCTAAAGCTGTTGCTGAATTAGGATCAGTAAATTAGGGTTAAGTATACTTTATGGATCCACCTTCCTCGCACAGCATAAATTTTCGACATAATGGAAAAAACAGAGCCATATTGAATGTTAGGCCTAAAACTAACACACGTGTATATATAACAAGCCCCAGGCGCCCTGGTAAAATGAGGAGAGCATTATATCTATAAATATAACGTCTTTATTGTTCTTTAAACATATTAAATCCAACATGGCGTTCCTTTGACACGCAACCGAGTGGAATAAAAAAAACAACATCGCAGCGAGGAGTCACCAGCTACCTTTCCGATTATCTCTTAAGTTAGTGCTCGTTCTACCTTTAAGTAGTCTTATTTACCCTCAAATCCTTACGCGGTAGTAAAGAGTTCGCTGTATTTCTATTTATTATTTACTTAATTTTGAAGCTAACCTTTCCAAACCTGACATATATCTTACTTTTCTAATCTCTTAAAATCGGAAGTGGGATTGCTTGTTGAAATTCTCATCTCAGCCTTCAAGTTTATGTCAGAAAACTTGCATCTATATTTACTCTTGTTGATCTTCACGCAAGAGAAACTTTATACTTACAAATACATGTCGACTAAAATATAAAGAACAATTTCCCCGCAAATTTCTTCATACATGGAAATCTTTCAGCTGACAAGGAGTTGTAAAAGTCAGCGTCATAGAATTAAACATTTTCTTCACATTGCGATCAAGTCAATAAATTTAAATTGTAGCTCCTCTGGTGTTGCATCAGCAGTAATGAGATAAGAAAGCAAAGTGAAAAATTAGGCTCAATTTTCTTTAAAAAACTGAAATCTTCTTGTGAACTCGTCCTCCAAACTCTGCTCATGATCTTTTAGTAAAAACACTTTCAGGTAACTACTTTGTTCTCCTTAAAAGGAAAAATAAAAAACGAATCTAGGAAAGAAATCTAGGTTCAAAGCAGATTTTCTGACTGTCCAATGCAGGCTGATAACTGCCCACCCTTGCTTTATACCAGCGGAGCTTAAACAGTGGTCCTCTACGTCTTTTTAGGAGGTTCGCGCGCAAAGGTCTCTACTCTAATGTTCAAATTTCCATATTTTACAGACTGAAAGACCTCGTCTAAGCTGTCCACAATAAAAATATTTACTAGAACATGTATTTCGATCAAGAATATTTATTCAGTTTTTTTATTGTTTGCAACTACATAGCTATTATTAAAACGCAATATTTTCAAAAAATTTATAGTAGAAACACATGTGCAAATATTAAGAGCTGAATTCACATAGCGCGCCCATACGATAACGACCGCATCCATCTTGATTTTCTAATGGAATTGCGTTTATATTATTTCTTTATTTGAAACTAGTGTTTTGTAATATTTTTATATACACTGGTGTCAAAAAGTTAAGCATAAATCGTAAAATGCGAAAAACATGGAGTAAATATTCGTAAAATTATTCCAAATTTCTTGCGGATATTAATTGGATGAAGAAGAAACATTGGGTTTATGCAAAACTTTTCAATCGACTACGTCCTGCGCGAAACACCGGGGCATGTCGGAACGCGGAGAAACCGATTCACGCAGCATAGGCAGTTCAGACAAGTTTCGTGCAACTGCTGCGCGAAGGAACGTTGTTAACCATCAAACAAGGTGAATGGTGGCATGAAGACGCCACATGGACATGTTTACGAAAGGAAGAATCGCTGGAATGCTGGAATCCTCACGATCACAAACCGAAGAGTCGCGAATTCTGAATGTGGACCAGTCTGTGATCTCAAAACTGTGGCAGAGGTTTAAAAGAAAGGGAGATGTTACCCGACAACCAGTATCAGGTCGACCAAGAGTCACGACCCCTCGCCAAGACCGATATCTGGTAATAAGTGCGCGACGTCATAGGGGCAGTACTGCCAGAGCACTGAGTTCGGCGCTCACAGTCGCCACAGGAATACGAATTTCGAGACAAACTGTTTACAGGAGACTCAATCATGCTGGCCTGTATGCCAGAAGACCAGCAGTTTGCATTCCCCTCACGTCTGCGCATAAACGCGCTCGTTTGAACCGGAGTTTGAAACATCAACATTGGAGTGTGGGAGAGTGGGCCAATGGAGATGTTCAGTGACGAGTCCCGGTTTAGCCTGAGTAGTGATTCTCGGTGGGTAACGATATGGAGAGAACGTGGAACACGTTTTGAACCAAGAAACATAACGGAAAGACATCATTTTCCATCAAGGGGAATAATGGTATGGGCAGGCATCATGATGGACGGCCGCACAGACCTCCATTTCTTTGACACGGGATCTGTGACTGCTCAAAGATACAGAGACGAAGTTCTTGAGCCTTATGTTCGCTTGTTTCGAGGTGCTGTCGGTCCTGACTTCATATTCATGGATGATAATGCGCCATGTCACCGAGCGGTGCTGATTGATGACTTCCTTGAAACGGAAAACATCCAGCGCATGTCGTGGCCTACGAACTCCCCTGATTTAAATCCTATCGAGCATGTATGGGATATGCTCGGGAGACAAATTGCAGCCCTTTCGCGCCCACCAAGCTCCGTTACAGAACTGAAGAGAGCTCTCCAAGAAGCTTGGAACCGTTTGAGCCCACAACTCATTCATCATCTCATAGCAAGTATGGTAAATCGCTGTGCAGTGTGCCTGGCTGTCAGAGGTGACCACACGCCTTATTAAACTGCAGCATCAGTATTTTATTTAATGTTTTCTTTCATTTTTTCTTTAAAGTGTGAATCCTTGCTAGGCTCAGTTTTCTTTCAAACTGCTACTTTGGATAAAAAAATTTATCATTCTTTTGATTTGCTTCCTTATTTTATAACCATTTTACACTTGCATATCAAGTTTCCCGACATTCTGATTTACAGTTCCTTCTTTATTCACATAATTATCAATTATGCTTAACTTTTGGACACCAGTGTACATACTAGCTGGTATACCCATTCTTCGCATGGGTGAATTGAAAAATGAAACGATACAGATTGAAGTATAAAGAAGTTTTTAAAGCGTTAATTTTACGTGAATTGCAAATTAAACAAAAAAAAAGCTTTTTGCATATCTCATTGAACAAAAAAAAAACCATATTTGTTCAATTTTATGTCTGTAAATCTAATGGCTAATAAAAAAAGATTTTTTTTTATTTATAACGCCCCGCAACTTCCTTGTCGGTCGATTTTTGAAAACACCTTCGTAAGCTGATCTCTAATCAGCAAAAGTAATATATTGTTACAAATTTTGTATAATGAACACTTAAAATAGTGTAAATAATTTATATCTGAATGTGTAATACGTTAATATTACTTTCTGTTGTATTTATTTTATGTTAAAATTGTAATATTCGCAAGCAACGCAATTCCTTACATTATAATGGCGATTGAGCCTAGTTGGCATCATTTTTGGCGACCTTGTTGGCAACTTGGCGATTGATTGAACGGTGTGGAAGTTGATATGCTGTAGCGCCACCTGGTGGGGAGTTGCGAGAAAAGGGAGAGCACAAAAACCTTCTGAAAAAAATACATTTTCATACCAATTTTCATAGTGATCGGTTGAACGGTGTTGGAGTGAAGCGAGGTCATATATACAAACATCAATTTTTATATATATGGATATAATTAGATGTTCACTGTCATCTTAAGGGAAAAAAGTGTTAAAAAAAAGTATGTATAAATAGCAGAGGTAGTCTTAGAACTATTGAGGAGTTTTTAAATCACTCAACCATATGTTGGGAGTCAGGAAAAGAGGTGTTCAAAATTTTGGCGGTCCGTGATGCCAGGCTGGTGCATAAAGGAGGGCCATGGTGATCGAAAGTTTAAGAACTGCTGCCTTATAGTAATCTAAACCAACTTATCCATTAATACTGATGTCTTAAAACAAAAAAGCATATTAAAATAATTTATATTAATTTTCTACCAATATATAAAAATAATCAGAATTCTGCAGACAATTGGTTCTGCAACATCCGATTGATGGATTATGGCTCCTCTTAAGAGTAATTGCTAGCGATATCACTCCTAGACAGGGACGTCTTAAGACTTCTTGAGGCCCTGGACACCTATACAAATGTAGGCCCTGGGCCTACAAAATAATAACTCGAATCAAATATATGTGCATGGCTTACAATCACAAAAATCGGCTCGACCGACTACCGCCTCTTGACTGAGTAATGATGATTTATGGTAGTAAGCCTGTACATGGACGACATGACATCATCCGAAATGCCTCTTTTTTCGGAGAATACAACCGAAAATAGCATTTTACCGTTGAGATTATTTGAATTATGATGTTATTAGGGCTGAGTCGAGAACGAAATGAGGCCCCATTGTGGCCGAGGCCCTGGGCCCATGCCTTAAGACTTCCCTGCTCCTAGACATTGTTGTGGCCACGGTAGCCAAGCGGTTATGGTCACGGACTCCAGCCTGGAGTGTCATGAGTTCGAGCTAAGTACCAGTGAAACCTAACCGTGTAGATGTGCTAATGCATATAATCTGTCAAGATACAATGTCTTCCCGTTGGTGTAGAAGTTTGGAGAGTCGGATGCCAGCTCGGGTGTATCCCTAGTCACTTGACCATGGTTCAAAATTATGAGGTCCATCGCCAATGACCTTTATGTTGCTTTAAAGTGCCGATGTTAATACACACTCACTCACACCAGACATTGAAATATCAAAATACTTTTTCATTTTATTGCATTCAGATTACTGTACTGTGAAAAAGCTATATAGAAGTATTTCACTCCTTTCTACAGATAATTTTGGAGTTTTACACGCGATCAAAATCAACAGCAATAATTTCTTCCTTTAAAACGATTATTCAACAATATAACGAAAAAGAGAACACGGCATTTACAAAAGAAAATGATTTTTTTTTTATCATTTTTTTACATTGTGGGGGCACAATAGATAGAAAGATACAATAAATAATATTTGGGAAATAATGGATATAAAAAAATATGAAACGCTGGTAAAGGAAAAAAATATATCTAAAATTAATAAAAATTATATACATAAGCAAAAATATGAGAGTCAATATGTCTGCTTAGGTCTTAGTCATCAGAACTGTATGGCAAAAAAAAAAAAAACTTAAGAAAAGTTGAGTTGTGTGTGTGACAACAGTATATAAGATAAAAACAAAAATGCCATTTTCATAAAACAAAAAAATTTATAACTATGTTATGTGTAAAAAATATAAAAAGAAAAATAATAATAAATTAGAATAAAATATAAGAGGATAAAAATGCCTCCATCAAGGCTAACAAAAAGCACTTTATTTTTTTATGAGTTAATATAAACTTCTAAGCGAAAATAACTGCACGTCCAACTGTGAGAAAGTCTAACGACATTTAAAATAAATGTCAAAAATCACGAAGAAAAACCTCTTTTTTCATAATTTTTTTTCTCTTTCTCAAGGGAAAAAACCTCACCACAAAGAATTTCTTAAAAATAGCTGCCAGCATTGCACAAGAAAAAACGTGAAAGAGAACTTATTGGAAACTGAATTCGTAATTTTAAAGGAGATAAAATGACGGGGATGATTCCTGATATCAGTGGGCATAGTCAGGAACTCGTGGTCATTGTTGTTTCTGTTGAATCGTGGGCATGAATCATGATTGAACTTGAGACCCGCCTTGTAGAAAGGCTGATGTACGCTAAATCTGTCGAAGTTCAAAGTCCTCAAGTTGGCGTAGTGAGAAAGTTTAGAGAGTAGAGTGCCAGCTCAGGTGTCGTCCTCATCACTTGATCGTGGCTTAAAATTTCGAAATCCGTCAATGTCCCTGAAGTAGATTCTGAGTAGGATGTTAATGCACATTCAATTCACATTTTGTGAGATTTTTAAGGTTCAGTTTGATTTAACGTGCAACATCAAGATGAGTCTTAAGTGAAATTAGAATTCAAATCCGCTCGTCTACTGCACCTACTCTTAAATATGCAAGATTTAGATTAGATTTTTATACCTAACAAGGCTCAGTGGTAGCGTGTCGCGCTTCTACACTACAGGTCCGGGGTTCTATCCTCGGGCTCAGCAAGGTCAATCCAACCTTCATATCTTCAGTGGGTCGATAAATGAGTACCAAGCTTGCTTGGGGACTAAACACTGGGGGTTTTTCGCTTCAGACTGACCACCTGGTTGGGATATCCACTCATGCACTTCAGTCCCCAATGGTCATGTATACTAAGATGGGCACAGTAGGCCTTGGCCCTCTGAACACTGAGTTTAGTTTTAGTTTATACCTAACTGTGAATTCAGAAGAAAAAAAATTAAAAAGCAGATTTTTTTCCGAGGGAATAAATATATTCAAAAAATCCTTTCCTTTAATAAAAATGAATCTTTTAAATATAAAAATAGCTTTTGCTTTAGAAATCGAATTTAAGAAGAAATTTGACTTCAAAAATGAGAGAAAACTATTCTCTTCAGAAATTAAGTTTGTGACTGTTCTTTTTAAAACAACAACAAGAAATATTTCACAACAATTCAATAATTTTAATTTAAATCACTTTCAAATAGAAAAAAATGCATTAGAAAATTTTCATTCTTCATCTTTATACAATACCAATCTGTCATATACACAATCTTTTTAAATATAAATTCAATTTTCAAATACATAACTGGAATGTTTTTGGAAATATTCACGATCAGAATAAATACAAGTTTCACCACTAACGTATTTAACACATGAAATTTAAAACAATTTTAAAAAGTAAATACAATTCTGAAGTTTCAGTATTTCTGTCAATTGCAATAAAAAGCAATATCACTTTAAATGAACAAGAAAATTAAAATTACATTTCTTTATATAATACTGAGATGAATTAAAAATATTTTAAAATGAAATGGAGGTAGGCATTTGTTCTGCAATATAAATAACTACAATAGACTACACTCTTTCTAATTATAGCATAAAAAAATTAAAAAATTCTGGAAAAAAACATATTTTAAGTAACAAAAAACTTATCTGAACAAGTTATGATAAATATTTTTTTACAGTTTTCATAATAGTTCAGAACTCACTAAATATTGCAATTCTTAATACATTTTTGGCTTGATAATTGTTAAAATATTTTAACATTTATGCATATTTTTTTTCTATGCTTTCTGGCTCAATTTTACCATATCAAAACCCACGCTTACTATTCTTGGTCATGTTTAACTTGTACTACTATGTAACTCGATGAAATTTCTTAAAATATTCCTTTATATAACTAAATTAAATACATAATTTCCATATAAAACATTTAAAATTAAGTTAAATGTCATTAACATACATAATTTGAAACCACTTGTTTGAAAAATAAATGATCTAGATACAAAAATGCATTTTGTAATACAAACTTAACATCAATATATTTTTTCGAGCCTGAAATAATTTTACTCAATATATACATCGGAAAAAACAACAACAATAGACAATAAAAAGAAGAAATATAAGAGAAATTAAAAAAAGAATAAACATAAGAGTTTAGAAAAATTATAGAAACTTTTCAAATATAATGGAATGGATCAAAACTTGTGAAGAAAAGGAAAAATATTTTAGCATTATAAAGCAGTAATACAACAATTACATAATTAATATTAATATTTTCAGTTTCATTTTAAATCAATAAAGT
Source organism: Trichonephila clavata (assembly GCA_019973975.1). NCBI lineage: Eukaryota > Metazoa > Arthropoda > Arachnida > Araneae > Nephilidae > Trichonephila > Trichonephila clavata. The sequence continues at coordinate 54,100 of BMAO01035324.1, forward strand.
TCAAACTACTTCCCAGAGTAGCAATAATTTAAATTATCCAAAAGAAAATAAATGTTTTAAAATGACTTTCATTTCTAGTTTAAGTGCCATACATTCCTTCAAAAAACTGCTCAATTACATTTTTTTAAATAATTTTTACAACAATTTTTATTTTAATACTTGAATAAAACAATTTGATACATTATTTTTACAATCAGATGAAAAGATTTTTAAAAAAGATTTTTTTATGCACTAGGAATCCTTTTTATAAATTCTCAACAGTAAAGTTTTACAATTTTAGGGAAGTGATTGCCTTTATAATATCACAGTTTCATTATTAAAAGATGTGCAATTTTATAAGTTATTAAAAAAAATTTATTATGAATAATGTATATCATAATCTTCAGCAGAATATTGCATATTTTATCACATGTAAAATAATCTATTTCAATTTACAGAAAATTAATGTTTCACAAGATTTACTATTATATATATTTTTAAAATACTTTTAATAGAATAATTTATATTAATTGAAAAAGTTAGTAAATATATGCTCTTCTAAGTCTTCTTGATTCGCAACTATTTCTCGAGATTAAAGACTTTAATTAGAATATTTCATTTAAAGTAGAACAAATTCATTCCAAAAGAAAGTTTAGAGTATATTAATCTTAATTTGTATGGAGAAGAAAAGGAGAGATAGAAAACTTATCCCTCATTTAAAAAAGGGAAACACACACACATCCACCAAAATCACAAATCTATTTTATAACCAGGGGCAAAACTTTTCGAATACATTTCACAGAAAATCATACATTTCTTTCAATAGAAACAAATAAGACAAAGTTAGATAAAAAAAATGAAAAATAATTTACAAATACTGTTTTGATACAATATGGATTGAGAAATCTCAAACAAATTTAAAAATTCAGAAACTTTTTCTCTCATGTTAATTTTAAGTTTAAAAAATACATGATTAAAATTGCACAAAATTTTCAACAAGCAGAAAATAATATTAATTACTTTCCATACACTAAAATCCTATACACATATATTCATTTGAAACATTTCTTTTAAACAGTAATAATATATTACATATTTCATAAAATATACATTTTTAGTACCCTTCGAAATACTGTTTAATTATTTTCTTCTCTTGTGACTATGATAGGGAAAGAAGATACTTATTTAAATATAGGTAAAATAATTAAAAATCCTCCTCATATGATTATTAACTAACATATATTATTTGTTGAATTAATAAATATATTGTACATATATTTTCAAGTACCAAAAACAAACAAAAAAGCTAACTGTATAAAAATATATTCTCATTCAAGAACTAATTATTGCACATTTACCGAGTGTATAGTATATTACTAAATAATTGTTCAAAAAAATCATACATTATTCAAACAAACTTCAAAAATTAAAAAATAAATTATTTTAGAAGTTAAAAAACAAATCCTTTTTTGATATGTTATGACAATGTGACCTTTTTGGAAATGAACATATCAGTGACTCTTTAATAGCTATAATAAATTAATTCTGTATGTACCATATTCTCTCAGAAATACTTGTTGGTAGTTTAATGGAGTACTTAGACCTGCCAGGCTCTAATCTCTAATGTTTATTTTTTAAGTGGCAAATAGTTTAATGTGATGTGTCTTTTAACAACAAACAAAAATAAAAAAAACAAAAAAGAAATATAACAAAAAAGAAATTCTGAACTCGCATATACATCAGACCAATAAATTATTTTGAACTTTTTTTCATTTTACACATTGGTCACACATGATTAATGACTAAAACATGCAATAAAAAAATTAAACTAGAGGTCAGTTTAGTACCTTAGCTGAGAGAGTAAACTTCGGATGCTTTATTATCACAAGATACAGGCTCCATGTGGAAAAATAAAGATATTGCAAAGTTGAAACTTGAAATGGATCATATGTGCATTAAAAATATGTTTATTTTAAACATGTTCTTTCTTCAATTTCTACTTTCAGTCATCCATTTAATATTTTTTTTTAATTAATGGCATGTCAAAACTTGCTTTTTTCTTTTCAAGAGATACAGTAATAGTCTTTTATACAAAATAAAACAATTTTAAATAGTTTATGTTTACATTATATGGGTGATTTCAGATTTTTAAAAATAATTTATTAAGATGGCTGTTTGTGAATCAGTAATGCCACCTATAATGAAATAATATTTGTGGTTTGTCATATTTTTATATTAATGAAATTTATAGAACAGATTTCTATACTGCATTTCCTATTTAAGTATAAATATCACTAAGATAGAAAATATAGTTAAAGAACTAATAAATTTCTTTTTAAATAGTCCTTCAAAATAAATTGGATGTCAAAAAATAAATGCTTCAATTTACAAAATCTGTAAAAATAAAAATTAACAAATCAAATTTGCGAACAGAAATTACCAATATTTACAATACTGATTTGTTGCCTCTATTTAATTCTGAAATAATGCTTAATTTTTCTCATAATAATCTTGATAAATCCAATTTAAATACTTTTAGTATAAAAATAGGATCAAAATTCTAAAATGGATTTTAATTTAAAAACAATTTTACGACAAATTAAAAACTCTACTTGAAAAACTCTACTACAATATAAATGAAATCTAAAAATAACTTTGTATATACCACAGGATAATTTTTGCTTCATATTTTATCCACAGCACCTTTCACATTAATAAAATCTTCAAGAAATATAATCACATCACTTCTCAATCTGTACATGCGAAATACACAGGGTTGGAGCCATGCATAAATATAAAAGTTCATCAAAAAGTAGATCAAGACGAGTTTTAAGAATAAAAATTTTTAAAAGACATAAATGGCATGTATGAACTATAAAGGCTGGCGAGACATTACAGAAAAGGTATAAATCCTGGAATAATGTATTGCAATAAAAATATTTTTCACACTGCATTCTGGACTGTGGGAAGTAGAGAGTCAATTTGAAATAAGACACCATCAATAAACGGCCTCTGTAAAGCACTCACTTCTAACATAGATCGTATCAGATTATGCATGCCATTTGAATACCTATGATTAAAATAAAACAAAGTATGATATGAATAGCATTTCGAAGGTATTTTTTATCAAATATTAAAAAAATTTCTTTTTTTTTTATTTTACATTTTAATTACTGACTTCTTTCTAATCAATAACCAACTTCCATTTTTTTAATATAGTAATACCCCAAACTTACCCGATAGGCAAGACTGAGGGATAACCAGGTAAGTCGGGATATAATTTCACATACAAATACATGCCGTAAAATGCGGCATATAACGCACTTTTAACACAAAAAATAAGATTGAAATTTACGGGTGCGCATTATACACCGGGTAAAAACGATAGCTTCAAAAATAAAAAAAGAGATGAGCCAAGAAAAACTTAAGACTTCTACAAAGATCTGAATACTGTTTATTTAAAAGAAATGTCACACCTTATGAACTTAAAGGGTTGTTTTTAGAAATATAGTATTTTTTCAAAATCTTGAGGTAATACCTCAAATAAATGGCTTTAAAACATAATAGCATTGCTAACGTACATTGCAGGTTCCTTTGTAAAAACAGGGGTGAGCATCAAATATACCTTAAAATTAAAAGGGAATATACCTATAGCGGTACCATCTATATAAGCCAGTAACTACCTCCGCACCACGGTGATCATTTTGGTGTAGTGGATAAGTTACTCGGCTTCGGATCCAAAGATACCTGGTTCTATCCAACTGGATAAGCGCGCCACTTCATTGGTGACCCTGGCTGAACTCAGAAAGACGCAACGTTCTGAACTGTCGTGGCGCCATTAAAATTAAAAAATGCAGCTTGAAAGTATAGGTGTGCATTATATGCCAAATTTTACAGCATATAATTCTCAGTTGGGGCCAGAGACGAAAGAAAATAATAATTTAGAAAAAATCAAATGTTTAACAAAATCTTAGATAACACATACACAAAATAGCAAACTAAGGTTATTTTGATGTAGAAGGCTTCATAAAATCTAACATGCAGTCTGGCAGCTCAAAGCTTTTTTCCCCTCCTCTAAAATTTCTTCGTACCATGCTAATAATTTTTTTATTCCTTGTTTTGTTGAAAAAACACACTCTTTTGAAGTATGTGTTTTCTAAAATTTGCAACTTTTTTCAATTAAACTGAAGCTTTCCGTCAAATTCCCAACCCTCATTCGAGCTTCTGATTGAACTGGGTCTAAAGATGCAAGTTCTTCAAAGTCTCGCTCATGCATTTTTATGAGTTCATCAATTGCCAGCTCCAGGTTGTGGGAATTCAGCAGTTCTTGAACGTCATCACTATCCACTTCTAAATTTATTTGCCTGGTAAGATCAGACAATTTCTTCAATAAAACTACCAATTTCATCAGGCTCTGACACTCATTCTGCCTGAGCTTCAGTCATTAAAAAAAAAAGGAAATTGAAAAGATTTGAAAACTGTGTAAGTTGGAGTAGCATAAGTTGAGGTATTACTGAACTTTTTCTTTTTGAAAATGTTTACCTATTTCAGGGATGGCGAGCCAGTGGCACGCATGCCATCAATGGCACGAGACACGATATTTTGTGCATGCCAGTTATCAAAATGGTTTACATTTTATTTCAAAATAACTAAGTTCACTATGAAGTATTATGAACAAACATGAGTGATCGGTCATGGGGTGGCTGGAAGAACACTCATTTGTTATTGTCTTGCCTTAGTTATGTCATGAGCTACAATTGCTTATGATGCAAAAATTTGTCTATGCATAGCATAGTCAGTTTCATTGGCACAACAGTATTTTAAAGTTTTTAACTGTTATTTAATATGGCTAGTTCAGCAAAAGAACAAAAAGTGCAAAATAGTAAAGGTAACAGAGAATTTCAAATTTGGTGAATCTAGAAATATGGCATTATTAGTGAAAACATCAAAGAGGTGTGTGTTTTATGTTCTGGAACAGTGGTATGCAGAACATCGTCTGGAAAATGGCACTTTGAAACAAATCACAAATCCTCTTGTCAAATAAGTGAACCACACAACAAAAATAATTAATTTCTTGGAAGCCTTTTGGCAGATAAACTCCAATTCAAAATGCATTCTACTAAAAGTAACATCTTACAATCCTAATATAAGTTATTTGTAACAACAGAAATCAGACTAATGTTACTTTAATTTGAATTACATGTATAACTAAAACTTTTACAACTATACAGTGCGAAAAGTACTGTTAAAGAGTTTTGAGTTGTTAGTATTTAGTTCTATTTTTCCCCAATAATCACATATCAAAAAATTATTTGATGGCACTTCCATTCCTCATTAAACACTTTTTTAGAAAAAATGGCATGTTGATCTATAAAGGTTCGCCCCCCCCCCCTGCCGACCTATTTTATTTAAGAGTAGCATAAAAATTATTTTTAAACAAGTCTTAATAATCTTATTGATTCAAGTAAATTCTAGGGATATATAAATAGATTCCTAGTAGTTTTATCTAATGTTGCAATCTCAATTCCAGAACAAAATATTTTTTTCTTAATGGGTTTTTTGTTGGGATATCAAAATTTATTTTAATTACAGTCACAATGCTTACTACTAAAATGCTACCCAGGCCCCAGTTATTAGTCTAACAGGACTACAATTTTATAATTACTCCATTTGATTGGTACTTTAATATACCATAAAATCCAGTGTATAACGCGCACTTTTAACACACAAAATAAGCTAGAAATTTACGGGTGCATGTTATACATCAGTTATAAAAATGAGAGCTTTAAAAAATAAAAAAGATTTGCATACAAAAAAACTATGCTTCTATATATATATATCGAAATATTGTTTATTTAAAAGATATGACATTCCTTATGAACTTAAACGGTTGTAGTTTTAGAAGTATACTATACTTTTCTAAAGATTGGAATAATATCTCGTATAAATGACTTCAAAACATAAGAGCATTGCACATGTACATTTCAAGTTCATTCATAAAAAAGGAGTGTGCATTATACACAGCAAATATAGAAAAATTTAAAATTGCAGCCTTAAAGTATAGTCAGATATGCCAGATATTGCAGTACTTTTTAATAAGCAAATTTCGACCTACCTTTTTAAGAACTAGAACTAACCTTGATAATAATAAATCTTATTAGATTGATTTGAATTAAACCTTCACTAGAAGGTACATGAAGGCAATTACAAGTAATTTGCAATTTTGAGCTATTATTTATTGATTATGGGCAATTCCAGCCTACAAAATCCTCCTCTTTTCATTTCTACACTATCCAAGGACTTCATATAACATGCAATATCCCTAATTATATTACACAGGTTTACAGTCCAATCAATCTCTACTAAATCTGTGCCAAACTTGAGCAGTGCTGATAATGACATTTGTAACACTAATCATCAGGAAAACAATCAATAAAACTCTTAATGCAAACGCATATGTTGTGCTACTTCTTCGTCCTACAGTGGGTCTAACAGATACTGCTTGAGTGCATTTAATTATGTTATGAGAAGAGATATTCACAAAGAACAGAAGAAAAGGTATTCATTTTTTCAAATAAAATATTGTTGGATATGCCTTCATCAGTTTGAATCACATGTACAATAAGAAGATTCAAAGCAAATATTTAAATATTATGACCATTCAATTATCATAGCCAAATAATGATATATTTTGGAAAAATATCATCTACAATCTCAATTGTAAGTTTTTAATTACTTACGGTGTGTTTTCAGGAAATTCAATAGTTCCACTCATAACAGCTAAAGCAACACTATCTCCTCTTTGATGTGCTGCTTCAAATGGTGATTGAAAATAGCACATAGCATACAAGCAACAACCTAAAGACTGAGAGAGATAAAAAAATTAGTGAAAAGATCACAGAAAAGATTAAAATGTTAATTATTTTTGGCATAAAGAGAATTTAGTGATATTAATTTTCTTTAAAAGTATTTCATTGTGTAGAACAAAATTTTTTACGAAAAATGGTAGGAAAAACTAAGGAAAATACTTTTTGTCACATAAAGAAATAACATTTACTTATTTAATTAAAAACGAATCGAATGTAACAAAGAAAATAAAAGAAAAAAATAATGTAAGAAAAATCTAAAACAACCAAACAGTTATGTAAGAATCTAGATTGGAAAAATATTTAAATTTATAATAAAAAACTGAAGTTTTTTATAAAAATTAAGTATTTTTTCTTATTTTTATTAATATTATGATTATTTAAGTGACATAACAAATTATAACTTTGGAATTATAATACACATGCTTTTTATAAAATAAATGTAAGTACAAAAATTCATTACATACATGCCTGTTAAAGATAACTAAATTTTATTTATTTTTTAATAAAGCTTATAATTCTAATGACATGTAAACCTCCTGAAGTAGAATGAATTTATACTTATGATATTTATGATGAACTGTACATTATAAATTATTAATAAAATTTTTAAACAGAAAAAATAAATATTTATTAATGAAAATTTAGAGTAAATCATTTTAAGTATTATGAAAATTATTAATTAAAAATTTGAAGCATAGTGAATGACCTAAAATACACAACACATTGCAAAAGAAATTATCTGAAGATAAAAGATAAAGACAAAAAGATAAAGACTTATATCTACAGAGAGTAATAAGACGAAACTGTATACAATGCTCATTAGCTACATAAACGTTTAATAAAGAATCGCGAATTTCAAGTTAATTTAAACATTGAAGGTATGGAACACACAAATCTAAGCACAGCATTCCAATAAATTTTCTTACAAGCTGTAATTCTATAATTTATTTTGAAACAAATTAGGATTTATAAAAAAGTAAGGATTTTTAATTAGCAAAGACATTAGTATTTAAGAAACATAATTCTCAATGTTTGGAAAATAAATGTGCTGAATAATTTACTTTGCCAAATTTTTAGAGTAATTGTGAAAAATTGCGAGCTGTTTTCAAGTAATAAATAAATAACATAAAATTTGTAAAGTTTCAATCTAAAATGCAATTCTAAACCCATTTCCTACAAAAAAAATTTGTTTAAGAATAAATCAGAACTTAAATATTTGCTCTACTTGTCAAAAAGTTTTCAAGCAGCCAGGCACAAAATTCTATTCTTCAATTTTATATCAGGACCAACTACACCAGGCATCTTCTTTTTAGGGACTATAGCAATGAATTATCCAAGAAAACAATATAATTTCATTATGTTTTATTAGGAAAGAATATAATTTCATTAATGTATTATATAAAAAATTTCTAATTTTTTCAAGGTGAAATAAATTAAAAGATAGAACCTACCCACCACTACATAAAAAGCAACCCGTACACTTTTTTCCCAAGCTATTTCACATTCTTCATTAAGGAACCAATGAGCATATAATCTAATTATGCTAAGTTCAGGAAAATGACAGCAACCACAGACTGATTCTTTGAGAACTTTCTGATAACCCAAAGACTTAATGATTTCCTGTGACTAAGAACCCAACTAATTTTTAATATGATTTATCAAACTTACTTATCATTGCTATGTTTTGCCTACAGTTCCCACCAGCAAAATTAACATTTAATTACAATGGTTTCTTTTATACTAAATTCAACAATAATTTAAGTTTATGGCATCAAGCAGACGTTCTTGTTTTTAATTTTTCAGTAAACCATATCAAGATTGTACTCTGAACATTTTTTTTTTACCCCTCAAGCTTGTGAATTCAAACTTAAAAGTCTTATTTTCCAAACTGCTCCACCAATCAGAAGGTAAGCTTTAGTAACTCCTACCCCTCTTGGAAAAACTTCCTAGAGATTCTACACAACGCATGGCAGATTTAGAGAAGATGGCCATCTTTCAGTGAGTAAAATTATACAGCTAAATCTTATCTAATAATAATGCAAATTCTATGTATACTCTACCAAATGAAGAACAAAGTTCCCAACAGCCTCCCAGAGATCAATTATGACGTTCAGATCCTTAATTTCTTAGATATTAACTTTAATTCATTTTTAATAATTTAGATTAGGAGCTTTTCAGATGCAGAAACTCTGTAAAGCAGATGCCTTCACAAGCAGAATATATGAAAAATGATACAAATATGGATCATTTAATTGACCAGCAAAGAAATTTTTTTTAATATTCTAATAAAAAAAATAAACAAAACAAATAGATCCTCTCATCTAGTTTTTTTTTAAAAAATAATATGCTTTTTTTACTGTTTGTTCTTGAATGTGTATAAAATCAGAAATGTTTAATTAGCATTACTATATTTTCATTGTAAAAGAAATTTGAATAAAAATCAAATTTTTTGGAGATTGGATTTAATTATTTCAATAAAACTAAACAAAACTACTTACTTACCCAAACATCAACCCTTTCATCAATAGATGAATGACTTTCTACATGGAAAAGTTCAGGAGCTCGAAATGCCATAGAACACTTTTCAGCAGCAAGATCCTGAGTAAATATTAATTACAAAAATAATTACAAATAATTGAGAAATCATAAAATAGAATGAAAACTAAAAACTCCTCTTTAATCACTTTCCCCACTTTGTTAAATTTAATCACAACATCAAATATTTTATAAAATATTTTATGTAGATTAAATTTATTATTATTTAATATATTGTATTTCAATACATTTATAATGCAAGAAAAATAAATTTTCTACCAACTTAATGCAGAAAATCAGTTAACATTATAAGAAGAAACAAAAGTAATTGAAGAAAGGAAAATAAAAGTTTTTGTTCAAATAAAACTATCTTTTTTGCTGCTCCTTTTAAAATCTATGTAAGTGCAGCTATGTATGCATTAACAGCAACGATTTACAAAATTGTATCAAATAATCTAATGCCAAAGATGCACAATTTATAGCATCACATAAAAAGTTTTAAGTAATCTACCAAAGGTTATTTTAAAATACTTGCAACAAAATATGTGGCCAACCATTTCATTTTTGATATTCTCCAATAATTCAAAAATTTTAAGAATTATATAAAATTGAAATTAAAGTAATAAGAAAATAAATTATGGCCAGATGATTCATTTTAGTCTTGAAAGGGTAAAAAAGGTAAAATGCAGAAGCTAGAAAAAAAAATGGATGTTTGATATTTCACTAGCTCAGGATTTTGTTAAATTATAATTTTTTTTTCACAAAAAATAAAATTCTTCCTTCTGAAAATGACAGAGAGAGGGAGATTAATAATTCAACAATAAGTGGTTAATTCAGATCATCATAATATAAACTAAAAGTAAAAACACACATTATACTGGTTACAGAATCCAAAGATAAAATGAAGAATATTTTAATGTCTGTCTAGATTGAATATAAAACAGATAGATTGTGTGTGGTAGATGTCAATAATATACTCTAAAAAAATTCAGATTTGAACTGAGATTGCAATAAAAAAATAAGAATATTAAAAAACATTTCCATTTTTTATAAACTGAGGGAGATTTTAAAATTTTTTCTCAGTTCTAAATAATAACAGAGTTAAATAGGATGTAAAATTAATTAATACGGGGGGGGGGGGCATATGAATGATTTTTCTTCCATTCAGTAAAAGTGAATCCTGAATCAAAAATCGATATTTTTCATATAATTTAACAAAAATATGATGAAATGTTAAAAATTTGAAATTCTTAAGTTTCAGAACATTTTATTGAATATATATAAGTAAAGAAAAATATTTAACTTCCTACAACAAGATGTGAAACAATGATAAATCTTTTGAGAATATATTCAATTAATTTTATGATTCATAAAGCAAATAAAGTATACCTGTAAAACTCTTGCCTCAGATGCTTTACGGATTTCTTGTCTAGCTTTTCCCATAGAACCAAAATCCATCCAAACAGGAGTATCATCATTACCCATCAACACATTAGCAGGTTTGGCATCTCTATGCATTGAGAAAAAATAGTTTTAAAAACTCATATCAAACAGATTTAAAGGATACAATTTTTTAGTTTTTTTTCTATGTTCCACTTAAATATTAAAAAATAACTCAATATATTATGTAATTAGTATCAAATGTTCACAATGAAGCAATCTATGTCTAATAACAATGACTCATTGGTTTTTTAAATGCATTAATTTAAAAATATAATAAGATGTTTGTTCAAAATTATTTTTTGAGACAGTTATACTAACATTGCACTGTAAATGAAACAACACAAGGACTATTGGCAACGGACCTCGTGATTTTGAACCTTGATAAGGATGACACCCTTTTCCAAACTACCATGCCACACCAATGGAAGGACTTTGAGTCTTAAGAGATTTAATGTGCATCATTTCTCTCTAAACACTGGGTCTTCAGTGGCACTAGGACACAAACTCTCCACATGCCTGCACGAGTTTGCGTGACTACAACCCACTAAGTTACCACGGCCATCAAAATTATTTTTTTTTAAATTATGATAGTTATGAATGAATAAGAACTGAAACTGTTTTAAATTGTGTATGTTTGTACAGGTCTCCTTGAACTCGTTCAACAAAGATACTTTCTGATTGTTTAAAGATAAAAAGTAATCCAAACTATATTAGACAATAGAGTTTTTGTATAAAAAAAAGAGAAAAAAACCTACTCCTAATAATTTTGAAAATGAATTTCTTTCTATAAGCAGAGTTCTTCAAAAATTAACCAACATAATACATTACATACACTATACTGATACTTTAATAACAATTACAAATGCTGAGTTTAGACATACCTATTAACCAGAATAGAATTTAAGATTTAATTTCAATGGCAAATTGCCATTAAAAACATAACATGTTCTTTTTACTCAGTAAAATATAATCTTTACTGAGTAAAAAAGTGCACACAGGATAAAACTATACAATCAGTAAGGAATGTATTCTAAATGAATAAGAAACCTATAAATTGTATCTGTCCTTAAAATAGTTGTTCTCAGTTCATAACTTGAAATTAAATAGAAACTTCCATTTATAAATACGCCTGATTAAAAATTAACATTATTCCATGAAGCATATATTTTACCTACACTTTATACTTCAGCAGAGAAACTTCAAAAATTGATTAGAACAAACAAGATACCTGTGAGCTAATGGATGAGGTTGAGCACTATGCATTACTCTTATTCCTTCGCACATTAGTCGGAATATTCTGAGGATTCTGTCTTCTGTAATATGATTTTTGTTCTTGGAACGAATGCTAAGCTCATCCTGAAGAGTACCTTTCTAAAAATAAACATTAGAAAGAAAGTCAGTATTACTGAAAATCAAAATTTTCAAATGGTACTTAATGGGAAGAGGGGGGGGGTGCAAAAGCTTTATAACCCAACTCTCTCTTTTGATTAGTTTTATATTAAAAATCAATAATTTTAACAACTAATGGATTCAATATATGAATTTGTTTTAATTAAGTTTAAGCTTCTAAACTTTAAATACTACCAAATTTTTAGAAACATGTTGATAGGGTACTTCACAGTAAACTGATGCAGGTGAAAAATAGCTCTCCATCCCCAGATAAAATATCATCAACTGCAATTATTTCCATCTAAGCTAATTGAATTATTAATGTCACATGAAAGCTATTGGTGGCTTTGTAATTTTGAACAATGTTCTAGTGAGAAGGACAAGACCCTATTTTTCAAACTTCCATATGCTGCCAACAGGACTTTAAGCCTCAGCATATTTAATGTGCATCAATTCTGGTATGCAGCTTTATTGATATCAGGTGTTGAACTTACAACTCAACTGTAACATTCCAACGATGAGCTTATGGACATGACCAATTAGATACATTGTTCTCTGCTTTGTTTTTAGTAGTAATGTGCTAAAACTAGTAAAAAGTGAGAGTAAATATTTTTTATTCATGCATATTTTGTATGACATCACAAAAAAAAAAAGACTCAATAATTGTAACTAACTTAAAAGGCAGCACATAAAAATATTGGTTAATTTTTAAATCAATTATGCATGTAAACAGATGTTCTAAATTGTGAAATTTAATAAATAATAAATTTTAAAAATGAGGTAAAAATATGGATTTAAAAAGTAGAGATAGTGACAATAGTAAAGATTAGAAGTAAAATTTTAAGATTAAATTTTAAAAAAAGACTAACAATGCAAACTATTTTAACTATTTTTGCATTAAACTTTTGCATACATTTTTCAAGTTTTTTTTATAACTTTTTAACAAAAATATTATTAACTTAAAAAATTAATTCATGTAGTGTAAATGCTAACAAAAGTCAAAAGGGACAGTAATATAAGACTTTGTTACTGTTTAGAAACAGTTGAATATATTAATGTTCCATATGGTACCTCTTTGTTTAACTGCACACGGGTGCACAAATTACTTAAATAAACCTTAACTGTTGAATTTAACAAAAATACAGTCCACTTTATTATTTTATGCTTTGATACATTAAAATTGCTTTGACAGTTACATTATCTTTTAATTTTAACACACAAAACCTTTAATATAGCTCATAACAGACATACTTCAACTGATTAGCCCTTTTTTGTATTTGAACTTATAAGCTTTGTAATGAGTGAATTTAAATGTTTTTCAAAATAAGAACAGGGGAAAACTTCTTACCCTGTAATATGGTATAAGCAAGCGAACCTCACTACGATTTGGATGGAGTCTGTCACATCTTTCAACTAAAGCTACATCAATACATTCTAAGATATTTGGATGGTTGAATAAATTGTGATATTCAGCTTCTTTCATGGCATTCTTCTCATCTTCTTTGCTGTGACAAGCAATTCGTTTCAGAGCATATAAGCGATGAGTTTTTTGATCCTGAATTAAGTCCACAACGCTAAAACCCCTAAAATAAAAAAATAAATTCAACTGCAGAAAACATATTTAACCATAAAACAATTTTTGACTATAGTTCAAGAAAGTATAGTAAGAAGAAATAGTGGAACACACACACATAATATTTCATTTGAAAAAAAATCAATTTAGCTTTTTCAGAATATAAATCAAAAGCTTCGAAATGTCCATTGTACATTACACAGCTGGAAATAAATTCTTTTTATTATAAACTCTTCAACTAAAAAAAGAATCCAATTAAAAATTTAAGCTTAAGATTAGTATGGAATTTTATAGATTGCTAATAGATTCAAAACCCTTTTTTCTGCATTGAATTTTATATTTAAAAAGAATTGACATGAATGATCTTCTGATGCATTTTTTCAAAAGTCAAGTTTAGCAAATAAATTTTCTACAGAAATATAAAAAAGCTTTTTTAAATGTACTTTAAATGGTAAATGATGTAGTAAACAATGGATTAATATTTAAATTTTAAAAAATAAATTACTATTGTTCTAAAAAAACATAAAAAGCATGATTAAAATGTATCTTAAAACAAAATAACAAAGAAAATCTTTTATTATACTTATAATCTTTTATTATATATTCATTTTTTTAGAGCATATGAAATTCAAAATGGTTTTAAATGTACATAAAATCACCACAGTGATATTATAAATACCAATTTTTTTAATACAGAAAAACTCCACTTTTTAAAAATAATTAGAATATTTTTTTGATTAGCAATTATCTCTCTGAAAGAAACATATAAAAAGGAAAGAAAAAAAATCTAAAACAGTTTCTTCTTGTTTTTGGAGGATGCCACTTTTCTATGAATTGAATCTCGCAACCATTTTAAAAAGATTTGAATAAAGAAATTAAATTAAGACCAAGAAATAAACGGCTGCAAAAAATAGTATTACAAATTTTACTTTCTCCCATGAACATCCTTGCAATTAGCATTTACAAAATAATTCTGATAAATGATTGTATTGCCTAGATTAGTGCCAATTTAAGCTCATTTCAGGACCTAGACGCAAAAGATCTACAGGTTCCCTTGGCACTGGCAAATCAAAATTTATAACCAAAAAATCTGGTTAAGTCCAGCTTATCTGGGACCCTGGGCACCCACTCCAAATGCCCAATGGATAAACCAGCACTGGTTTAGATTCATCCCTTTTTTTTATCACATTCCCCTATTATGAGAAATGTATCCTTATTTAACAGCATCTTTAATTAGAGTTCACTCTCAGGATTATACACACACCTAAGTTTAAAAATCCCTTTCCTCAGAAAGCTTGATTAATAGTTTAATTCTTCTTACAGAGTTAAATATTTTAAATAATGTTAATGATACAGATCTTTCTGATTACTGGTTTTACATACTTTGTTTCCACATGAACTTAACAAGCTAAGAATCAAATTTCTTTTCACAGAATTTAAGAGTTGGCATTTTATATCCACATATTCAATTATAATTGAAAATTTTTTATAATATTAAACTTGTTCTCTGTAAATCAACTATTTCTTCTTACAGACCTTATAATATGATGTGCACACTTCACTTTTTTGACATTCTCAAATTAAAAAAAAAAACTTCCACTATCTCTTCTCAAACAAGCACATACTTTATTTGCAAATTGAACATTTGACCTAATTTGAAATGAAACTCTTTGTGAAGCAACAAATGCAATTCCCTTTTGCTACAAATCATGAAAACTATAACCCCAAGGCTGATTATAAGCACAAAATAGATTGTCAGTACATGTAAAATCTCTAGCATGCAGTTTTCATCTTTGGTGATGAATCTCTGGCATGGGATTAATACAAAAGTACCAAATTTTCAATTATTATTTACAAAAAAAGTTTTATAATTTATTTTTTAAAAAAATTTTATACATGTAAAAAAAGTTAAATTATATACCTAAGCAGAAAAATGAAAGTTTGCTTAGGTTAAACATAATTTGTAAAACTCTGTTACACTTTATATATAACTGTTACTTTTTTATATAATAAATTTGATACTTATTGATTATAGGGACTATGAAACCAAATACAACAAATTATTATTTGGACTGGTTGCCAGTTCTGTAAATAGGTGGTGCTATTTCCTGATCTGTTGATAGCAGTTTCAATTTAGAGCCCTTTTCTTTCTGTTACACTGTAAACTAAACTTTTGGGGGTACTTATGTATTATGACAACCTATTGACAACATTATATGAAAAGAAGCACATGTTTGCTAATTCCCTGCAGACGATACATAGGAAATTGGGGTTGCCACCTTGGTGAGTTAGTAATAGAGTTGGCGATTGCTGCGATAATATGCAAGTATCCTTTTTTGTTATTTTGCTAAAATAGCTTCATTTAATGAAACCAGGCACTTATATACTATCACAAAACCTTGTGACATTACAGTAGAACGTCGTTTATCCAAATATTTACTATCCGGAGCATCAAATATCCAAACCAAAGTCCGAATATGTTTTTGAACAGGGCAATGCTCAACAGTTATTTTGTGTGAGGCCAAAAGTGACGGGAAACCCCAAGGTGAGGGATATTTGGGGAATTTCAGTTGTGTGATTTGGTAAACATCTGCACGGAATATTAGGTCAGTTTGTTTCCAAGTGAGGGGGTGTATACATGCTCTTTTGTTGAGTTTTGTTGATGTAGAAACCTGGATGGCATGTGATGCAGAAGACTGTGGATTTCAAAAGCTGAATGGTGACGAGATTGTGACTTCCGTGCAAGAAGAATCTGACCCTGTCAACGATGAAACAGATGAAGGAGGACAACAACAACGAAAGTAGCAAATGCTGATGCGTTTTCTGCATTAAAGACAGCTATGGAGTGGTACGAACAACTATCAGTGTGCTGTCCTACTCAACTACTGCTGCTGAAGAGAACCAGAGACCTTGCATTGAAAAAATGAAGGTGTACAATGGTACAGTGAAAAATAAGTGATTATTTTCCACAATCAAGGTAAAATTGCGACATTTTGCACCTACTTTGCTTTTTCTTCAAGCGCGTTTTCCACATGTGATGATTTTCAATATTTGTATAGCGTCCAGTATTATATACTGCATGGATCGCATTTGGTTTCCAGTTATTCGAATAATCGCGTATCTGAACAATGCCCGGTCCCAATTGATTCAGATACACAGTGTTCTACTGTATATAAAACAAAGTCCCTGATTGCCAATTCAGCGTGTACAACACATAGGAAATAGGGGTTGCCAACTTAGTGAGTTATTAATAGCGTTGGCGATTGGTGCAACAATACATAAGTACCTGAAACCACTTTTAAGAATCAGTTGCAAATGAAATATGTGGGAGAAAGGACAAACTTCACTATTTTTTACAAATTTACTGGATATGAGTACTATGGTTTCAGCATGCATGTCTACTAATTTTCAGATCAATAAATAAAAGTTGTTTGAAAGAATATGGTTGGTAGATGACAGAAATTTCGTGAAAATGCATAAACATGAATGATTTAGGCATGAAAGTGAAACGTGAGAATGAAGGATGTACATTTTACACACAAAGCCCAAAAATTGGCAGATATGATATCATCATATATGTTTGTGTTAGTGATAACTCAGTAAAAAACAGATGACAACCCCTTGTACCTTTAACTGCTAATTATCATAAATTCATTGTTATAAATGCAATTCAAAAAGCTACATCTTACCCTTCTCCAATTCTTGTTTTGATAGTATATGACTTCCCATTTACTTCAATAACTTCCTTCCCACAAGCACAACCCATTAGTAGGAATGTGGGGTTAAACCTCATGTTACATTCAACACCTAAAAGAAACAAAAATGTCTAAGAACTAGGATTAGGAACTTAAAATGTACCATTATACACATAATAAAGTAGGCATATATGCAGCATTAAAATAAGGAAGCATTCAACTGAGAAATTAAATAAAATAAGGGCTATTCTATAAAGAATGAATCTTTCTTCAAATTAATATTCAACTCATTTTCAAATCAAAAATTATAAAATTACTGAAGAAAACACAGATATTTATACATTTTTTTACTGTAAATCAAAGTTAATAGTCATAAAAATGCAATAAAACCAGTTACTTATAGATAAGCATCATTAAAAAGAATGATTATGCTATTATTTATTTACAACTGGAAACCAAAGAAGATCTGCAGAGAATTCTTCGCTAGATGTAAATACGTGAAAAAATAAATTATATTTTTATTCATTAAACACATACAAGACAGTCACAAAATATGATGCAAAAGTTGGGGAAAAAAGAAGACACTTAGATGGTTTAGAATACTAAATTTTTAATCAACTCAAGCAAAAGCAGAAAAATTTTTACAAAACACAGAAAAAATTTTATGAAAACATTTTTATGAAGCTTCAAATAAACTAAATTTAAAAAAACCACTAAAAAAACTTAAATTTTTTTTAAAAATTATAATTTTTTATTACAAACTTAAAATTTAAAAAAAGAAAAAAAAGAATACCGGAAATGAAAAATTGTGATATCATACTTTATTATAAATTATTCCCGTGTCATTTTATTTTCACCATAATTCATTTTTTTCTTAAATTTCAAGTAGAACCGGAAACAGACGTAAACACATCAGAACGAAACGAAATGAAAAATCAGAAAATACAAACATAGTTGCTTCAGTTCAGTTCTTTTACATTACTAATTGTTTGATTGAAATTGAATATATGTTGGATTAATACCGAAAAAAGTGATGATCAACAATTGAAAGGGAGTCCCTACTTATTGAGGATGCACATATATACATTATTCTTCTTTCATTCTGATTTTTAATTAATGTGTCAATATGCAACTACTCAAGAGCTGCTGGTGAAAGACCTCACAATTTAGAATCACTTTCAAGTGACGAGGACAACATCAGAGATGGCACAACACTCTCCACCTCTTTTTCAGGAAAAAATATGTATTTTTTCACATTTATTTATTATAACGTCTGAAAATTAAAACTCAGCTTTTTTTTAACCAAAACTTTAAGCAAAAGTTCCTTTACCTTGTTCAGTTCATGGTTTCCATTGGAGTTACTTTGAGACAATTTTTGCTAACTTTCAAAAAATCCAATACCAAGAAAAACAAGTGAAATAAAAACTGAATCAAGAAAAAAATATTTTTAAGAAATGGTTTAATCATTTTTATCCCTTTTTGTTCGTGAAACATCGAGCTTAAGATATCAATAATATCGAAACATTTAGAAATAATACAAATATATATATATATATATATATATATATATATTCCTTTTAAAGAATTTCATCACTTTTAGTTTTAATACTGGTAATTATATCTCTTGAATTACTGTTAAACATTTAAGATAACGTTTTCGGATAGAAAAGTAGAATGTTAAACTTAGACAAGTTTCTTGGATAAAACACAAAATCAAAAAAATTTCGAATTCGATAGACTATTAGTGATACATTAGATAACACAAATCATTATTGATTCAGAGCTTCATACATATTTATACAAAATAATGCTTAGACAAACATTTCTTTCAAAGGCGGCATCCCTCATTCAACAGTTTATTGCACACACACACATTTCTCTCCCTCTCTCTCTCTCTCTTTATATATATTTACAGATACATATCACAGGTTGTAAAGTATAAAATCTTTAAAATATAGGGAAAATTAGACCATTCAACTAAAAGATTCTGTTTAAAAGGAAATATTTCAAACAATGCAGTAACAGAAAAAATTATCATTAACTCTCAAAGTTCATTTTTAAAAAAAAAATATTAACATATGTGTCATTGATCGCAACTTATTGTCTTGGGAAATGATACAGTGTATGTTACGAATAAATCAATGAGAGAGAGATGCTTATTATATTGCTACTAAAAACTGTACAATTACTAATAAAAAATTTAAAGAAAAGGCTAATTTTTAAGTCTATTTATTCAAACTGCCTTAGTGATTGCATTCTTTAACATAATCCTACCAAAAGGTTCCTATTTATTTTAAAAATCTATCCCCTTTTATTTATCAACTTTAATGTGAAGAATCATTAAATTACATTTTTGTAAAGTCTAGTAATTTTATTAGCACAAATAATTTCATTAAAAATTTCATATAGTTATAATTAGGATTTAAATTATCAAAACATAATTTGGAGTTTAGATACTTCTGCAAATAATTTTCTTGATTACTCTCCTAATTCAAAAACTATATAAGGTCCTTTACATTATAATCAAGCGAGTTATAAGAAAACACAAAGTTAAAAAAAAAATGTCAGCTAAAAATTCGCCCGATATTGATATTCACCAAATCTGGCAAGTTTCATCTCTAACCTTTAATTTAGGATACTATAAACGAGGATGGGGTCAGCAAACTTTAGAGAAAGAGCCAAATAATAATTAAACTAATAACTAAAATATAAGACAGTCATTTATATGAATACGCGAATCCAAAAGGGTGGGGAGGTTGCTCAGGTAGCAATCGCAATTACGACTGTCGAGCTTCAATTAGTAATTTTTAAAATAGATAATTAGAGTTTTACACACAAATAACATTTTTCATTCCACCCAATAAACTGAGAACCATCGAAGATATTGATATTTTTTTGCGGCTCAGCTCAAGAATACCCATTTTTTTAAAATATATTGCTTGTAATTAAACTTTCAAACTTCGTGAAAAAATGTCCTTACCAATTCTGTTTCAGTACTAGACAAATCAGTACATCGGTTACTTATTTTTTTTTTAATATGTAGATATGACATTTCAAGCTTGTTCAACATTTTAATTATTTTCAGAAGCAAAATCCTACAATGATGTAAACCTTCTTCAGTGGCGTAAAGGAGAGAATGAGGGCCCCCTGCAAAATCAGGTTTTGGACACCAAGCCAGGTTTTGCAAAGGGGCGTCCATCGGGTCTTGGGACCCCACAATGTTGGGGTTGTGGGGGTATACTTTACGCCACTGCCTTTCTTAAGCTCTCTTTTCTCAATTTCCGATCCAAGTCACTATTTTCTATGGAAATGCAATTACTTTTTCGATCATTCTTAAAATATCACCTTTTCCTCCAAGAGACAAATTGAGCATGTTTACTTTTTCAAAAAAAAACCCACCTAAATAACGTATTGTCAACAGCCATTTATCACCCCTGGAAAAAAAACAGGCAAACTTCGTTTGCAATGGCGTATACAGACTATTTTTATGCGAGAGGTTATATTTTTGAAAAAACGTTGGCGAAAGCAACGAGACGTAATCTTAATGCTGAAAATTAAAAATCTGTTGGTATATGGGAGGGATTTGAGCCCCTAACCCCCAGGGCCATTTTTAACCTCCCCGGTGCACTAGGCACCAAATTGTGACGCCCCCTAGTTCTAAAGCATCCCCCTCCTTCATTTCTTACCTTGCCAGTTTTGTTTTGGGGAGAGGGGGTCCTTTAACTGTCTTACTCATTTCCCTTCGTTTTTGTTCATTAGAGAATCCACCCCCTATGGAACCGTCGTGTCGAAGACTGGTTACCAGCAACCCAAAAGAAAGGATAGTGGCATGGTTTGGGAGCACACTCTCGTTCATTTCTTGCCCTGCGGCATCATGGATTTCCTACCTATTCTTTTGTGAATTAGTAGATTTGCAATTACAGTATAGAGTATACATTATTGTATGAACTGGTTTTTTTCTCTCAAATTGTTTATAGTCAGCTTTTGCATCGCTTTACTATCTTTTACTTTTCGACATCCTTATTCTTCCCCTCATTTCACTGTCATTGTTATTGCCATTCTACTTCTACAACAAAGGTTTCATTCAAAATCGTTAATGACATCATTGTAAACAATTTCCATTGTAATATCATTTTGAGTGAATAGTAACATCAAATTGCTAAGTTATTCATTTTCTGTAGTAGACCTCATACCAGACTTTACTCTCTTAAGGGCAGAAAAGCTTCTGTCTGCTGTACAGTTTGTCACAGGGCGACTTCAAAATTTGGGAAGGTACTTTCCAACTTGTTTTTCAAGATTAGAAAAAGAGAATTGTCTTGTTATTTCCCCCTTTCCCATACGTTTTGAAATATTGACATTCTTGCACAAACTGCTCTTCATCGATGCCTTTTGGGTAGCTTAGAGCCAAGTATTTTGCATATTTTGTCTCATATTCTTGCTCCTTTACATGAAGATTTCTAAATAGTTCTAGTAGTTCTTCGCACAATTCTTATGATTTAAGAAAATCTAATAAATATCATCGACTGAGCAAAACTGACGACATTTATGCTCTCATCTTGCTTTGTAGCAAATTTCCCACAGTTAGTAATTTATTTTTAAATAATTGCTTTTTTTAAAAAAAAAATTATCAACAGTTATTTTTATACACCTAGCAAAAGTATATACTGACAAAAAAAGTACACTTTAGTTTATTCTTCCCTGTGAATTATTTACACTCTTATTGCAGAAGAAAAAATTTTCAAGAGAGACCTCTAGGCATTTATCATTAAGAATAGAAAATTCTTTTAAATTAAGGACTTGAATATTGCATGCCTTTGAACGTCGTTCAAAAATTGCATCAGTATGCATTCAGGCACAAAAAGAGCGTATATTCATGTTTTTAAACGCCTTATAAATATTGATTACTTCATACATGCATCAGATAGCATCTCATAACATAAAGCACACACAGGACAATATTCATTAGTGACTCTATTTGATATAAACTCAAATTTTAAGTAGTTTACTGGCTAATTTCGAACTTTCTGGTAAAAATTTTGTGCACATCATATCGTAACTATTTGTTTTATATTGTTAATTATTTAGTTCTATTTAAATTTGTTTTCTTTATTTTGAACTCATTTTAAATCAACTGTTTTTAAATTACACAGCAGTAATTGATTTTGTTTAAGTTGAAAATTCTCTTCCATATCATTATCGTCTGCTTTAATTTAATAATTCACCTATGTTATTCTACTTATCGGATTGCTTAATTTATTCGCTGGTGTATAATCGTCTGTTGTTAAAGTTATCTTCCTGTGTGTGTGAAGTTGGCATTTTTTATAATTATTCTAAATATGTTTCTTTCAGTCGGAGACAAGAATTGTAATGCATATTTGATGCTGGTTCAACTTAATACTTAAGTACTTTTTGTACACTTCAGAGATATTATAATTCATCTAGACATCTATTTGATCATTTGATTAAATATAAGAATAAAAGTAATAATAAACTCTGGCTTTTATTATTCACACTATTTTTTTCTTGCCATTATTACTAATGAACTTGAACAATTATCATTATCAGTAATATTACTTATTCCGCAACAGAAATAAAGCATAACTGGGTGTTCATTTCTTTGGTCCGCAGTTTCTTTTCGGATATTTTTCAAAAAGATTGATGAAAATTAATATATGTAAAGAATACTTTTTTATAAGTTGAATTTGATAAATTTCGTTAGTAGTTAGAGTATCAGTTAATAATACTCTTGGAGCTGATTCTCTTATTAGATATAACTTTAGATTGACTCAATGACGGATTTAGGCTTACAGTTAGGCCTCGAGACCACGCCTAAGACCGCAAATTTTTAGGGGTGCCAAAATTTTCAAAGCTGTAAAAATTTGAAATTGATTCCTTCTTTTTTTTTTATCAACTGTAAGACCGAATTTTAATGTTTATTTTCTTGCTTTGACAACCTCAAGATATTTTTTTTAAATGGATATAGAATTATTTTTTATAATAAATAATCGTGTAAGTAGTAAAATTTAAAATTTCTAACAAATAGGTACTTGACGTCAGACTTTTCATAAATTTTTCTTTAAAATACCTAAATGTAGCGTTTGTTTGCTCATCTTTATAGCACAAATATTAATTCACCATATTTAATTATACCTTTGTCTGGTTACTCAAAAACTTTATTTTTTTTTCTTATCTCGTATAAAAATTTTATAGTTTTACGTAATGCGAGGCGTAATTCATGTGTGCCTAAACTCAATATCTAAATTTCATTCGAATCCATTATTATTATTCGTATTATTATTAGTATACATATAAGAGCTTCATATTAACTTGGGCTTAGGGCGCTATCGAATTTAAATCCGTCTCTGGCCTGATTTATGAATAAAGAAATGTGTAGGATTACGAATTTCACCTGAAAGGTCCCACACTTTTCAGAGGTTGTCGCTAGAGGGCGCTGCTGTTTGTAGTGAGAGTTAACTGTTCTTTTTTTTTATTTCAGAAAATGAGATGACAGTAGCCGGTTGAGATTTTGACAGATATTCCTGTCATGTAATTATTAAATTGTTCGAATAAATATCCAATATTTCGATTATTTAAACGAACTGAAACTAAACAAATGTGTAATTAATCTCATTAAAGGTTTGTAGTTATCTTAATTATCTAAAATTATATAACTGAAAGCAGTTCGCCCTTAAATAAAAAAAATAATCACAATTCTATTTCTATTATATTAAAAGTATTTTGTATGAAATACAGATTTTATTTTTAAATACTTTTAATCCTCTTAAATTTTCTCAAACACTTTTTTTTATTTGACTCTAGAGACATTAGTTCATTATTTTACCTCCAGGGGATATTTATTTTATTATTCAATTTACCTTTGTTTGTCAACTAATATAACTTACATTGGGAAAAACTGATAATTTTTGCCTTCTAAAATAATTAACTGAAAATTTATTTCGTTGCGGTATCTTACGAGAAATATAATATAATCAATTCATTATATATTTTTAAATGCATTATTTCAATTTCATCTCTGTAATTTACCTATCCGTTTTTATTTTAATCAGAAAACCTCTCAACGTTAGGAAGCTTCTTAATTAAATTCAAGGTATTTTCAAAAGCTTGTCCCAGTTTAACAAAAGACACAAGCGAATTTATCGAAAAAAATAACATACAGATTAAAGGCCTTACATAGTTCAATCTGCGTATGGAGACAGTAGCGAAATAAAAAAAATAAAAAATGAAAACTCTTCTAGACTGATTTTAAGAATGCTGTTAACGCTACACGACTTACGTAATCTCTTATCTAGAATTTTTTTTAAAAAAAGGAGTTGGAAAAAAGTACTTTATATATTATCTATTAAACAGACTTTAAAATGTGATGCTTATACAATTTTAGAACGTCCACTTGAAGGGATAAAATAGTTTTGAAGTAATACAAATCTCTCTAGTTGCAATGTTGTCTATTTCGTATCTATTATTTTTAAAAATAAAAATTTTCGCTATTTAATGTGTGTGTGTGTGTGTGTGTTTCAAAGTAAATTCTATTCAACCTCTAGATCATTTTGTATTTCGCATTATTGATGATTTTTTTGTATAAATTAACACTGCCCTCAATATTCATTGTGAATTATTTTTGTGTTTATTCATTTTTCGATAGCTGAATAATTCTAGATATGTTTTTTATAAAGGGTGTCAACAAACCCACCTTCCTTACATTATTTGAAATGTGACGTAATTAAAATTAAACACTTACAGTCATAAATATTTGTATGCTTTCAAAATTTCTCTCACAAATACACATAGTACAAAATTATCAATTGTGATTCATAATTATAACATCTCATTTGTGAATGTAAAAAATGTTCAAGCAAAACGTTATCATTTAAGGCAAAAAAAAAAAAAAAAAAATACAAACAATTTGAATTTAAAAAAAAAATTTTTTTTAGCTATTGCTAATGCATTGTAAAAAATAATTTTTGTAATACATTAACAAATTTTTGTTTAAATGTAACTAATGTTCTAAATTGACACTCTTATGTGAACTAAATATTCGACCATTAATGACCTTTTTTAGTAACTGAAAATCTATTTTTAAAAATGGCAGCATGTACGTTTCACAATGTAAACAAATCACTTCCTGCGAAAAATAAACAGTTTTAAATTTCAAATTAAGTGGCGCATTTCAAAGAAAAAAAATGGCAGTACATTGGCTAAGTCCATATGTTGTGGATTAAAAATACACACAATTAAAATAAATCATTACTATAATGATTTAATATCAGCTAATCATTCTTATAAATCCTGGTTCGCTAAAAATTCAATATACTTTTTCAAAACTAATAACATTCGTTCGTTTGCAACCAAAAGTAACTATGTTATTATAATTATTTCTAAATATTTCATATATATGCTTTTTTTATATATTACAGGTAATAATCGTGATATGTTATAATAAACCATATTTTCTATAAAATGAAAATATGTGATAATGATACCAATTAGCAACGTAGTGAAATTTGATCCAAAGTATCTTATGTAGTAAAGTTAATTATAATAAATATTATATTGAGAGAGTATATTAAATCTCTCTTTCTCTCTCTATTCACATATCTCTCTATGCACAGTCGAACCTCCATATTACGAACCTCTATTGCGAATTTTTCTATGTAGCGAACTTTTCTTGGAACCAAGAACATTTCACGATTTTCTTCGTAAAACAACCTCCCAATAGCGAAGTACGTTTTCTATGTAACGAACTTTTTCTCTTGTGATTCAATTTTTTTCTCTTTATTTTTAAAGATTTCTGGACGTTTCAAGTTTTTACTGTTTTAACGCATTTTATGGTGGTCATAAATTTAAACTGGTTTTATTAGGTGCCTAACTCGCCGAGAGAAGTAGAATTCTGGGCGTTTCATCCAAGAAGTACAACATTTAACCCTCATTGTCCAGTGCTCTGGAAACATCTTCGATAAATAAATAATGTTTTAAAATAATCTATTTTTAAAATTACTTGGATGCTTTAAATTAGAAAATGTCCTTAAATTTCATTAATTTTAATATAAAATTATTTTCTTAATGCTGAAAATACAGTGTATTCTTCACCTTTTTTTTCCTTTCTTTTTTTGTTTTCCTTGCAGTTTTTCTTTCCTTTTTTCGATGGGTAAGTTATATAAAATAGATATTAATTTACAAAAAGGTGTGAATAATTCTTTTTTTTTTAATATATGGTATTTATAAATTTAAAATTTGCTTTATGTGATTTATAAAGTATATTAAAAGATAAACCTCTATATAACGAATTTTCTATTAAGCGAACTTTTTTTTTAGGATTCGTTAAATAGAAGTCTCACTGTATTATACAGTGGGACTTCTATTTAACGAACTATATATAGTCTGTGTATATATCCTTTATAAAATATAATAAGGTATGAATCTCCGAATCAAAAAATATTTTGTCGAAAGAACTTTGTGTGATGAAAAGAAAGTAATGACTATATGATTCCTAGGCTTAAAGTCTTCACGCTAGTGTGATAGGGAAGTTTGGAGAGAGTGAGTTTCCACAGTTCAGGTATGATCCTCATCAAAAATACGAGGTCCGTTTTGCTACAAACTGCGATGTGAAAAACAATCAACTTGTTCATTAATTTAAAGTGACTAAAGTCTTAAACTTTTTAGAAGAAAAGTACCCAAATAAACTGAACACAAATTCAAAAAAATGTCCCAGTATTAGTATAAGTTTGTGTATATTTAAGTTAAACGAGTTGTTAGCGTTTAAAAATATTCGAAAACAACAAAAAAGTTTTTTTGCTTAGTATATATTTTAAAATCGATTTGTATTTGTGTACGTGTGAAATGAAATATGCAATTTATATCATGAGGAAAAAAAATTGATTGATTCGAACAAAGAGAAAAGAGTAATGTAATAAAATTTCGGTTCTTCTGCATTTTTATAAAATCACAATATGATGTAAATTTCGATTTAAGTTCGATTATGGTTCCCAAGCTTTGGTGCAAGGTTCAAAATTACGAGGTCCGTCGCCATTTGCCCTCGTGTTGCTTTATAGAGCGTCATAAATAAACACCCATTCATTCATTCACATTTGTTAACCAACTTAAATTTTTTTCGATCTGTATATTAAATTAATCAACAAAACATTCTAAAAACTTTTTATATTGGTTGCATTGCTTACATATTTATCATGCAAAATTTTAGTCACGAAGCATAATTATTTATTATATTTCAACTCTAATATTTAATCTCAGTCAATTCAAATAATCAGTGTTCTCTTCTATTTGGATTAAAATTAAATCACTCTTATTTATATGAACTGACTGCGATATTCGAAAAATTTTAAGTAGTCAAAATAAAATTTTAAGTAGTCACCAATCACATTCAAACAGGATAAGATGCATCTAAGATAATCAAATAATTTTTCCTTTCTCCCTAATTATTATTTACTTTATTTCCTTCCAAAAATTTAGACCATCACCCACCTATGGAGCATTAACACAAGGGGCGGAGGGGGGCTAGAGCATGACTCAAAGCTTACTCAGCCGGTGGAACAAACAAAAAGACTTTCGCCAGTGAATCACCGGCAACCCCCTGTTTTCATAGTCTGTCTGTTTACGAGCAACTGGACGTGAATGATGTAATTCAGATGGCACTCGGAGTAGTAACAGCGTGAGTTGTCGTGAAAAGGTTGCCAAATGCGACCCAATTTTTCACCTTTTTGATCGCCAAGTGAAGTATTAGTTCGGTCACTCTCGTGTGTTATGTAGTGGAGAGATAAATTATACTTTCATATTCCAAATATGGTGTGAGGTTAATATGTACTGATAATGTATAGTATGTTTTATTCACGGATATTATATGTAATAGTGACGCATGGGGTTATGTACTATTTTCTTTTCCCAAGATGGATTTTCGAGATTATTCTGTGAATTATCGAAAGAAATTATCAAATGAATTGTTTTCCGAAAAATGATTTGCGATAACAATGGCTTCGTAAAAACAATAGCTGGGGTTTTTTTTTCCCAATGAAAAAATTTGTATAAAGTGTCAAATAAAATTAAATATTTAAATTTTTGTTTTAATAATTATTGTCATGAGAATTACCCAAAAAAAAACTACGAGAAAACTAAAAAACAATTTTAACAATAATGATATTTAGTAAAAGTATAATAAAAAATTGTACATTTAAAGCACAAAACAAAATTTAAATTTAATCAAAATTAAGAAAGTAGGAAAATATTTTTTTTTATGAATTGTTTTCTGAGCTCTATTATTTTAATATTTTATATATATAACCAAACAATTTTTTTAGAAAAAATTTTGCATTAAATATTATTTAATACACATTAACGATATTTATAACACTAACGATATTTTTAATAAAAGAGAAAATTCATCTACTGTATCTAAATATGCTTCAAAGTGGCCTAAAGAATATTGCTTTAAAAAAAAGCTTGAATTAAAAACTTTTCAAAAATCTTTTAAGATAATAAAAAAGCATTGAATGATTGTTTCTTTTAGATTATAATTTGCGTAATTATTAAAATGTTAACTACTGTACAGCTTACATTACATATTTTTAAAGGAAAAGCATGTATATGATCGCTTTTTAAAATTTTTTTAGTATTTCACTTTGTGATAATGAAATAATTCTTTTTGAATGTTTTGAAACGTTTTCCTGAAAGGCATCCTACAATTTTCTCAAAACTAAAATGACCAACAAAAATTTGATTGTAAACATGGTTTAATTCAGTGCCAGGGGGTCAATTTAATTGCTTACTTCCCATTTAGCAATGTAATCAATAGCGTAACGTACACTTCAGCAACCCCCTTCCCCCCTGCATCGCAGGAGGGTCCAGGATTCTAGGGAGCCTAAAGCCTGACCGAAGCCCTTTGTAAGATCCGGCGTGGGGCCCAAAACCTGACTCGGCTGGGGGACCTTAATATTCTTCGTTACGCCATTGAATGTAATAGAATAACATAGCTTAAAATACAACTAAAAATTTTAAAAAATCTTGTTGTTTTATTCACTTTACAAACTGTGTGTGGTCTGTCAACTGAAGAACTCTTTGTACTTGTAAAATATATAAGACCATTTTTTTAAAACAGTAAATTTTAAATTTAAACGTTATGCAAAAAGATAAGAAAAATTTGGAAGGGAAAAAAGTATAGTTTAGAATCGAGTTAATATATTTATTGGAAGAATTTTTGGAATACACACTTACACAGTTTTTACTAGCACTGATTCCCCAGCAAAAATATCATATGTACATTACACGCATTTATTTGTTTCAACCTGAATGATTGATCGCTCACTAATTGCACATTTTAAAAAGCAACACTGAGGCTACTGGAGATGGACCTTCATCAAGTGACGAGAACGACACCTGTGAGCTATTATTCTATCCCCCAAAATTCCATAACATTCCAACGTGAGGGCTTTGAACTTCGAAAAACATAACCTGCATCAGCCTGCCCCCCATGCGACGCGTCTCATCGGGACTTGAACCTATGTCGCGCTCGAAACAACGTCGGTTACCATGACAACTCGGTTACCGCAGCTATTACTTCATTTAAAGTATACGGTGTAAATGAGGAAACTTCTTGTCAATTTTTATTAATAAAATGTGTACTGACTTTTTTTTAGACACAAAGAGAGTTTGATGTTTTCAGTTTGTTTCAAAAGTTGTTTTTAATTACAATCAGTGGCGCATACAGTAATTTTTAAAGTCGGGGAGGGGAGGGTGGTCCAGGCGTTGAAAGTCCACCATTCTCGTATCATACCCCAATATCCCCTCTTTTGATTTTGTCGATTTTTAGGAACAAAAAACAGTAAAATATTATTTATTGAATATATAATTAGCATTAATTAATAAAATGTTTTTTTTTTCATTTATGTGCAAAATGTATAGGATTGTAATCAATCGGGGAAAAAATCAAGGGCTTTGGGGGGTTTCCGGACCCGAAAGCCATCCACCTCGTTTTTAAAAATAAATTATAAATCCAACCACTTTAATTAACTAAATATTAAAAACTTTAGCTGACCCCCTTTATTCCAGTTCATGTCCTTCACAGACACTTCTCTATTTTCTTGTAAACACGATAAACTCGATATTATGTCTTGTATGTCCTAAAATAGAAGACGATGTCCAGTTTATTAAAGAAGGACGTAATTTTTGCCTTGCAAAGTCGGTGCTTTCGATTTTGATAATTGGAACGGATAAGTGACTAATTTAAGTCAAATGTCCCCCTTATCAAAGGAAATCCGGTTATGCAAGGAAGTGGAAATAGAAACGGTATGCTAAACTAAATAACATTTTGTGCTAAAGAACTCTGTCTGCTGATACTGATGGTCTGAAAAGTTGCATTTAGAATTCGAGAATTTTATTAAACTTAAGACTTGTATGGGTTCGAGGAAGAATGAAAATGATGTATTTAAATACGTAAAGAGACTATATATATTATATATATGTATATATATATATACATAAATTTTTTTCGATAATCTATGTAATTTTGAACCAAAATCAAGCGACAATGATGATGCCTGCAACCTGAGTTGATGTCTCTTTTACTAACTTCCACTCCACATTAAGTAAATTCATTTAATATATAACAGTTTCTCAATATCTTATTATTCCATACGACGAATTTTTGATGTAATCAGGAATCGATCCTGCGGTTCCATTTGAACATCACCTGGTGTCTTTGAATACCCACCGCTCAGCGGAACCGGTGCTTGTTATATATATATATATCTTGGCTCAAATAGCTCATGTTGGCGTGGTGTGTAGGTTAGGAGAGGGTGGTGTCAACTCAGAAGTCGTCCTCGTTACTTAACCACGGCTCAAAATTACAAGGTTCATTACCTTCACATCGCTCTAGAGTACCAAGTTAATAAAAATAAATTACGATGACTCATTCAGAAACATTATTTGGATAATTCATTTTATATTCCTTGGCAGATAAAGTTTAAGCAGTCTAGGCTAAAGAGACAGAAAGAAAATTGTTTTCATAAAAGGGAAATGATTTTTCAGAAAATGAATTTGTACGAGCAAACACTGTGTACTATCTTTTTACTGTAAGCACTAAATCTGAATGATGTTATAAAACTCTGTAATAAATCTGGAAATTGTAGCCTTGAATTTGTAGCCTCAGGTGCTAGAAAGATCTCTTTTCTGCAAATAGACAGACATGGGATACTTTAATAAATTTATTGAGGTATCTAAAATTAAGGTCACAAACACAAAATCTGTGATTATGCGAAAAATATTCGGTTTACTACAACGAAATTCGTCACCGAGATACATTACTATGGGAGGAAGAATATAAACACCAACAATATAGAAATGAGATGAAATGTAATACTGGGGGGGGGGGGGTATACCAAAAGCAATCACAACCTTGATGCAGGATATATAGGAAAAGGTCTTTCGTATATGAAGTGATCACCTTCAGGGACGTCTTAAGGCAGGGGAAAACTGGGCCCGGTCCCAGGACCTCGACCATACTAGGGGCCTTGTCTCGTTCTCGACTCAACCTTATTATTCAAATAATTTCAACGGCCAAATGTTATTTCCAGTTGAATTTTCCGAAAAGTTGGGAAATTCGAACAATATGTCTACTGGCTACATGTGATGACCGTCGTCCACGCACTTGCCAAGGCCTACCACCTTACACCATCATTACTCATGCAGTCAAAAGGCGGCGGACGATCGAGCCAGTTTGTGGGATTCTAAGTCATGTAAATTTATTTGTTTCGGGTTATTGTTCGTACGAGTATTTTGACAACGTACGCTAAGTACTATGTCTGTTATGTCTACTTTTAAGGGTCATAGGTAGAGTTCATATTAGTGTAAGGGCCCAGGGCCTCAAGAAGTCTTATAAGACGTCCATGGCTGCCTTATTGTTAAGGAAGGGACATCGAAAAAGATTGTAACTAATCTTATTTTTCCAAAAATACGACTCCTAACCCCTGGAGGGTACCAAGAAGAGATACAACGGTTCCTCAAGGATCATTCGAAACGTGTTCTGTACGGCAACTCGAGGGCTATTGGAAGAATGCTCAAAGGAATTAAGCTCACCCGAAAGGGTTTAAAGCTACAGACCAATCCCCGAAAAACAACCACCCCCGCATTGAACACTTACATTTTTTAAAGAGGAAATACAAAAGGTAAGGCGTCGGACCTCGTAATTTTGAACTTTGGTGAAGTAACGAGGACTACATCTGAACTGGAACTCCACTCTTGAAACTTCCACGCTACACCAACCTAAGGATTTAGATCCTGGATAGATTTAAAGAGTGCATCAGCACATTTACAAGGAGGGTCTTCAGTGACACCAGAACTTCAATCTGCTTCTCGATAACGTCAACCACAATTTCGTGACCTTCACTACTCGACTACCGCGGCCACTTATATAAATATAAGGAAAAGATTGACTCACTTATTCATCACGAGATCACCGGAACTATTATACTTACACATTTGAAATTTGTCAGACATGTTTATTTTGTTGAGTAGAGGTCCGCTAAGACCGAGTTGAGGGAAAATTTACTCCTGGGGGTGGGTTGCGGAAGCGTTATAAATAAAAGTTCCTGTTTTCGAACTATTAGGCCAATAGACTTTAAATTTGGAAAGCATGTTTATTTTGGCGAGTAGAGATCCTCCAAGAATAATTTTGGGGAAATTGACTCCCAAGGGGGAGGGTACTGGGGCATAAAAGACAGAAATTTTTCCGTTTTAGAGAAATGCTCCTGTATTTTTATTAATCAAGAGGCGAGGGCTACTAGCATGTTTTTGAACACAGTCGAAAGCTTAATGCTAGAACTTAGATATCAATAACTTAAAAACAATATATAACCATACAGCATCATGAAATGCTCGGCAAAGCAGGTGGGTAACTGCTAGTATATGTATAGATAGAAAGAAGGAAATGAAGAAAAAAATTATAATACCCCTTTTTATATAGATTTTAAAAAATGGAACTAACGATTATGAAAATTATTCGAGGATATTGATTGTCATTCTATATATTCTTATATATATAAATGGAGGCTGTTTTATTTAATTCATAATTGTATTTATATAAGAAGAAAATAAGAACTCTGAAAGAAAATAAATATCGGGGTGAAAAAAAATAACATTAAATATATCTAATTCCTTTTTGAGAAAATTGCAGCAAAAGGTAGATTATGATTTAGAAAGTCCCCAAACGAAATTCTTAAAAAGAAAAAAAAATTTGCTAACTTTAACTTCAAAGAAATCATCAAAAAATGTTATTATTCCTCTAAAATCATCCCGCAAATTCTAAATGGTCCTTCTTTATTCGAAATTTTAGTAGCCCTTTCCACCACCTGCTGCCAGGTAGCAAGAGCAAACAACTTAACAATCGTTAAAACCCACCAGCTGCTCTTTGACCAAGATCCATTGTGTAACCAACTTGGCGATAGAAACAGATGTATCATGGATTGCAGTAAGAAGTTAATACCTGAAGACATTTAGCTTGTTTTCATTTTTCGAATTTTATTTGGAATTCATTTGAATATACAAATAAACTGTACTATTTAAATGCCCCCTCTACTGGAATTTTTTATTTATAGTTTGATTATATTGTACCATTCGCTTGTAATATTTGGATTTTTATTGTCGTTTTTGCACTGCTCGTAATATGAACTATATTTAGGAATTAATTCCATAAAGGAAAGAGGATATTTTAAATTCGCTGCGTGCAAGATTAAACTTACAAAAAATGTAAGCATTTTTTTTTTCTAAATCGGAGAAATGTACACAAAACAATGTTTTAAAAGATCAAATAAACATTTTTAGGGACTTTTTTTTTGATTATTTAAATTATTATCAAATTTGTTTTGAGTGGTTTTCTTAATTCTTAGATGGGAATATAAATATAAATCAGTAAACAATTGCATACACTTATTACCTTTGGAGGAATTATTTTTAAAAACACTTAAAGTACCCAGACGTAATGTTTATGCTAAATATTTAAAATCTGTCGGTCTAGGGAGGGGTTTAAACCTTCAAACCCACCCTTATATACACCACTGTCTGTAAATATTTATTTAGAAGTCGTAACAAAGGAAGATAATTACATTATAAATACATTATATAATTACATTGAATGTATTACAATTCTTCTTTTGTTGCAAAAATAATTCTTAAATATTAATCAAAGTATTTGAAATGTCACAATATTCTTTATTGTTGTATGTAAGAGGAAAAATTCGAACCTTGATTTACACTTTTAAATATATAAAATTTGAAGTGTAATATGTATAACTATCTTTTGAACTATGTTCACTATTTTTGTCAATCCATTTTAATTAGTGAAATATATGTGAATACTACTTTTCTTCTTCCTTGGCGAGACAGCCCTGGACGAGCCTTGACCTTATACAGAATTCTATTCCATGCCATTCTGTTCCTGGTTAAGAAAGATCCTTTGTAGTTATAGTAAAATTTATTTCATGAAAACAACAACAAAAAATAATTTTGTTGAAATATTTAATTTAAAACTGATTAAAAAGCATCCTGTGATACAACGTCCAATAATTATTAAAATTGCCCTAATTTCAATCGCTCCCCCCCCCCCCCCGCCGCCCGTAGAACAAACATGTGCGAGTTCAAATATTTTCGCTGATGCTCTGCTTTAAAATCCACGAGGAATCGATATAATTCTGCATACAAAAATTATCTCAAAATTATATTCCCGAGTAAAATTACAAAATTATTAAATCTCAATTTTTGTATTTATTAATAATGTACAGTGGCGTACACGAACTACTTTTATGAGTGGGGTTATATTTAAAAAAATGCAGATGAATAAATGCACCGAGATGTAATCTTTTGATAAAAAATTAAAATCTGTTGGTTAGAGGGAAGGGGAGTTGAACCCCAAATCCAAACCTTATCCACTGATTTTGCTTATAAATGAATTAAAATTATAGGAAATGAATTCTGTCTTTTAATTTTTCGCAATTTTGTAAGCAATCGTGTAAAATAAGGAATTGAAATAAAAATGCAACTCAGCGTCTTGATTGTGAGGCAAGGAGAGTAAATTTTATTCAAATTTTATCACACTGCAGCATACTGAAAATTCAAAAGTGCTCAACAGATGGCGACTCAGTAGCATTTCAAAATTACTTCAATCAAAAAAAAACAATCTTTTTTTTTTCCCCTTCTATTTTTTTTTATCTGTAACTGCTAAACCCTTTATTTTTATAGGATTTAACGATAAAAAATGCAGTCTTTTTTTATTTGTTTCTAATTTTAAAATTAATAATTTAATTTTAAAACTATTAATTTTAGAATTTTATTCATTGTTTTTGAATTTGAAAAATATTCATTTCGTCAGCTCTCTCTTATTATTTACGATAAGAATGTAATTTTCTATATTTATTTCAGGGTGAACGAAATGGAATTTTTTGCTACACATATTTAATTAGTGTATACGTAATTTATAAAAATTGAATATTCTCGGATTTCTTGATATAAAATGTAAGAAAAAATCTATCTTCAATGAAGAAATTATATTTATTGCCATCTTTTAGCATAGCTTTCATGGCCAAAAAGTCATAATCAGAATCTCGCGACCAGCGCCTGTGAGGCTGAAGCGTGTTACATCTATCGAGGCTGAACTTCAGAATGGTGTGGAAGTTTAAAGAAAAAAATGTGCCAGAGCTCGAAAGTTTTTTTTTTTTTTTTTTTCATTTGACCAGGTTCAAAATTACGAGGTTCGTGTAGCTTTGTAGGGCGATGAAAAAATTAA
The DNA here is from genome assembly GCA_019973975.1 of Trichonephila clavata. Lineage (NCBI taxonomy): Eukaryota > Metazoa > Arthropoda > Arachnida > Araneae > Nephilidae > Trichonephila > Trichonephila clavata. The sequence continues at coordinate 90,382 of BMAO01035324.1, forward strand.
TAAAGCCAAGTTATTTTCTTATTATCAATTTAGAATAAAGGTTGATTTTGCAAAATTAAAGTTGCAACTGTTAGATAGCATCAATTTATCTATTCTTGAAACAGATAAATATACACAATGTTGCAAATGTTACAATTTTTCAATGGTACAAATATTTTTAAAACATTTATTCACTTTTATGTAACATAAAATTAGTGGATTAGCTGGTCCCAAGTGGGGCCCTGTGTCAAAAATCATTTGGAGCTCTTTTTTAGGGCTCCTTAACATTTTACCAATTTTACTTAGCATTTTGGAGCCCCTTTAGCTTGGGGCCCTGGATCGTTGATAGGACGGTTGCTACGCACCTGCATAAAATCGTAAAATTGTAGCTCAATTATTGTTGGTAGTAGTTGTAACATTACAGTTAAACATATTTCTTGTTTTCAAATAAGACTTTTCAGCAGGTAAAATACATTTCATTTCATATCATATAATGCCATACAATTTTCCCAATCTGATACACATACAATGTGTGACATATAGTATGGTATTTTAAACTTGTTACGCAAAAAAAAAAAAAAAAAAAAAAAAAATGGAAGTTTCTTAGACATGGGGAGTAATGTAGTTTGCTAGTTACATTTCATCACATGTTACTTGAATTTGCAGAAAATGAAATACGTGCATTGAACTAGTCTAAATACTTTGCCAGTTTTTAAAATTGTATTTCTTATTTTAAACAAGGGAGTACTTACTGCTATGGGACTTACTGCTGCACAGACTACTTACTGCTATGGGACAGGGTTTTCATTAAAAAAAATATGAAGAAGAAAGAGGTGCGAAGTGATCTTTATGCTAAATATTCAAAATATCTTGTTATATGGGGCTTGTGTATGCCTCTAAAAAGAAATAGATCCATAAAAAAAACTTTTTTTAAACTTTTTAGAATTTTGCTCCTAAGCTCAGAATGAGTTTTAAGACGAAAAAAATAAAAACAATTGGGAAAATAATAATAAATTAGGCAGTGCCGTACAGAGACAACTTTCATATATGGGAGGGTTTCATTAAAAAAAAAAAAAAACATATGGAAGAAAAAGCCAAGACGTGATCTTTATGCTAAAAATTAAAAATATATTGTTGTGTGGGAGGGGTTTGAACCCCCCAAAACCCTCCGTTGTGTACGTCACTAAAAACACGCCTGTGCAAAAACAATTTACAATTTTTTTAATTTTTAAGAATTTTACTATTTAGTTCATAATGATTTTTAAAACGGGGGAGAAACTGATTTGGAAAATAATAACAAATTAGGCAGTGGCGTGCAAAGACTAATTTCATGGGAGTTGAAATATTTTTTTAAAGAAAAGGTTGATGAAAACACCGAGACGTAATTGTCAAGCCAAAAATTGAAAATCTGTTGGTCTATCTCAGGAGTTTTAGTACTTGAACGCTACCCTCGAGTACATGGTTGAAATTTGGTTATGGAAATGAAAAATTAATGTCCAAATATTTAGTTTTTTCAAAAAAGCAAAGGAGATGAACACAAACGAGATCGCGTATCTTGAAAATATTCCTAAAGGGCAAGTAACGGGCTTGATTTTTTTTAATTCAAACAAATCAAGAATATATTTACTGTGACTCCAACTATTAACTTCATTCATTTCCGTTAAACACCGCAGGACTTTTGAAGCCAAAGCTTGCTTATGGTGGAAAATCAGGAACGTCAGAAGATGAAAATCCTTATTGTAAGGGCAGGTTACTGTCCCCTGGCATAATAGGGTTTGATAGTATCATGCCCGTATCTGTCTGAAACAAAGTATGTGAAATATCTCTTTTGACGTGTGCAAGTGCGTGAGATTCGTACTTCCTCTCATTGACCAAGTTCAATGCATACATAAAATTGGGATTATGAGCCTGCGCAATCTACGTATCAGGCTTTAAGCTGAAACATACAGTGGCTCCTTCGGGAATATATTCTGTTATGTGAAAGGGTTCGAGTATGTACTTAATTTCTTGCGATGGCTGAACAGATATAGTAGTCTCTACATTAGCCACAGATGAAACTCTCGACTGACAAATACAGTTCTGGCAGCAGATGGAGAACTCGTTACAGTTTTGTGTTTTTCAACTCCAGCGGCCCTTCTTCGGAATTCCTGAAACAAAATTATCATTTAAGGCAAGGGTGTCAAACTCGCTGCCCACAACGAGCATTTTTGCGGCCAGGTCAATATATTGGCACACAATAATATATAATCTTTTGGGAAAGCAACTGAAAAGGGAAAATTTAATGCACTTCCTGACGTGCAACATGTACAGTTTAAGTTTAGATGATACTGCTTCGTATCGAAAATACGCAGAAAAAATTTCAAATTTTATAACTGAGTTTGAAACTAACTTCAAAGATTTTAATTCTTTGGAAGACAAATTTTGTTTGTTTTCTTCTACTTTCTCAATAAACATAGACTCAGTATCCATATGCAAATGGAGGTGATCGAGATTCAGCGCAACTCGAATTTGAAGGCAAAATTTATTGTAGTGAGTGCGTGAGTGTACTTGAATGTGTTACAAATATTTATCAGCCACGTTTGAAAATATTCGAAAATTCGCAAATGGAATTTTCATGTTTGGAAGTACTTATCGGTGCGAGCAGTTTATTTTCAGTTCTAAAAGGAAATAAGTCTCCTGTTAGAAATAGTATGAATGGCGCTCATCTTGGGTCAGTTTTAAAAGTAATCACTGCGAACAAAATTTCTCCCGAAAACAGGAAAGATAGTAGCAGAGAAGAGATGTCAAAGAGATCCGGACGTAAACATTATATTTTTTATGTTCTTAAAAATATGTTTATTATATAATGTATTTATTATTCAAATAAATCCACGTTTCTGCAAATATTGATTTTTTTGCGGCCCACTAAAAGTTAAATTTTGTTTGTTTGGCCAAGTTAGACTTTGAGTTTGACACCCTTGTTGAAGATGGACTTCGTTTATAGATACTTCGAAATTTACGCAGTGCATGTGTTGCAGATTTAAGTTTCATAAACTATGCTACAACTTGCTCTTGTGTATTTACGGTGAAGCCAGTTTGAAACGAGGATGTTGTAAATTGTGGACGTTGCACCATCTTATTATTATTATTATTATTATTTGCATTTCTTTAAACAGAAACTTTAATATTTTCTTAAGGGAACATAAAACTGAAATTATTTTTAAAAAACTATATTTCTCGAATTTTTATCTGCTAATTTCTGTTCTCCAAACACAAATAATCCTGTCACAAAAATAAATTGAAAGGAGAAAAAGAAGTCAGTGGGTATTCTAATCTTTTTACCGATCTCTCACAATCATGTGTAACCGCATATTTTACAAACACTGTTTCCAAAAATGGTCACGCTCGTCAGCATAGTCAATAAACACTTAACTTTCTTAATAAGCCATTCATGACTTTCGGAACGATTCTGATCCTGCTTTAAGTTACTAAAAATAGATCTAATTCTTTGTATTGCTCATTATTCGCCTTCTAATAAAATGGCTACATGGCTAGTAAAGCTCTGTGATGATGCTCTCACTATAGAAAATGAATTGAAAGGGTTTTACAAAGAATACTTTTTTCTCTTATTGTCTCGCAAGACGGGATTCAAATGTGGTTCAGTTTTTTATTTGAATTCATAGTGGGATAGTGTGCAGTACATATTTGTTGCCGACAATGTATGAAACGGAGGAATTCTGTAGAATACTTAGGTATTTCACAGATTGTGAAGTGTTTTATGTAAAAAATGTGAAATACGAGGATTAAACATTCTATAGAATGCTAAATGACATACAGGTAAAATGTAAGAAAAATGGTAATTGCAAAGCTATTATTTAAAAACACTTCATTTCCAAAAAATACAAAGGTTACTTTGGGAAAAGTAATAAAAAAAGGGCTATTTAGAAAAACCTTTTATTTATAAAATGAGAAAAAAAAAAATCTTAAAGTTTTATAAAATGGCAACGTGGTCACCAAAAGTGATGCCAACTTGGCTCTATCACCACCATTTCGCTATGTTTTCATTGAATCGTCATTATAATGTAAGGAACGGAGTTGCTTACGAAAAAATTATAATTTTAACATAAAATAAATATAACCGAAAGTAATATTAACGTATTACACATCCAGATATAAATTATTTACACTATTTTAAGCGTTCATTACACAAAATTTGTAACAATGTGTTTCTTTTGGTGAGCAGAGATTAGCTTAGGAAGGTGCTTTCAAAAATCGAACCACAAAGAGAGAAGTTACGGGGTGTTATAAATTTTTTAAAAAAAGAAAAAAAATTTATCAGCTATCAGACTTTCAGACTTAAAATTTAACAAATGTGTGTTTTTTTTTGTATGTGTGTGTGTTCAGCTGAGATACACAAAAAGCTTTTTTTTTTAATTCGCAATTCACGTAAAATTAACTCATTAAAAACTCCTTTATCCTTCAATTTGTATTGTTTAATTTTTCAATTCACCCGTGTGAAGAACGGGTATGAAAAAAATATAAATGAAATACGAACTTATTTGTTGCACCTAGAAAAAAAAAATGATTTATTTTGAATGGATTAAATTCGAGATGGTCACATGATACATGCACAATCACGTGATCTCATTGAATTCAAAACTAAAATTAAATTTATACTTGATATTCTGCCTGTAAATTAAGAAAAATTTCAAATTGGGTAATTGGGTAAAAATATTCAAACATTAAGATTTTCCAAAAAGTTTTTTCAAAATTAAAAAAAAAAAAGCTTATACGTGTATTTTCAAATAGTGCATCTTGTTTATCTATGAGCATTATTATTGTTGACAAGTCGATATATGTGTAGTGTTTAAAAGAAAGTTTCTGCAAAAAGCATATCTTGACAGCAACGAAGCGCATGAATTGATTGGTTGGAACCACCTGATAGCATTTGCTATATGATCATGACGTCACAAGAATTTGGCCATTGTATTTAATTTTATTTCTTTTCAAAAGTAAAATGGGGTTGTTCAAAGAACTTCACTAAAAACACACAGCAAAAAATATTTAAAAATCTCCAATTTTTTTCTTTAAAAAAATTTAAAAATCGATTTATTTATTGCAGCATAGAAAGCTTGAAGAATATTTTGAATTTTACTTCATAACTTTTTTCACTGAAAGATATTTGAAAGCCCAAGTATTGTAAAGGGTCTATTTACTAATAATCCTCTTGGGGAAACTCTTTCTTTTAATATTATTCTACTGAAAACTTTCTCCCGAAGAAGATGTGACGTATGCAAATCAAAGATTATATTTAAACATTAACTTTCAGGTTCGAGGGAGAGAGAGGTTAGAAGCTAAATGATAGCAGTGAGTGATTAACGTAAAGTAATAGAAAGCTAGGTGAGTGTTTCGTATATTATTGGCTAAATATTTAAGATTGACGATTTGTCAATTAAATTGTTAAACTGGATTAACGTCGGCTTGAAGTAGAGCAACTTAGACGTATCTTAGATTATTTGGAATGTGCATAGCAAAGACATTCCTAAAGTAAGTGATTAAATTTATAATTAAATATTACAAAAATCGTCTTTCTCGCTTTAGCTCCCATAATTAGTTTAAGGTGCATTTCCTAATCTTAGGTTGTTCAGGTTTGTTAAGATGTAAATAAATTATGTTTGTGTTGACTATGGCTAACCTTCCTTCTAACTCTCGTACACTGATGGATTGGGTAGTCTATCCTTCACAGTATGAAATATCGTTGCGTGTAAAACTATGATACACATAGACTTGATGAATTCTTGTCCGTTTTAACTGTAATGAGCAACGGGCAGAATTTATATGACGTCATAGTCACATGAGAATTATTATCACACATTTTCAACTAATCAGTTCAAACGTTTATGTGGCATCATAGTCACATGATAAATGTCATCACGTGCTTCCGTCCAATCAATTAATGCGCTTCGCTGCAGCCAACATGTGCTTTTTGCAGAAACTTTCTTTTAAAAAGTAACTTTTTGTCAAGAGCAGTAACGCATATTGGCAAACAAAATGCATTTTAATTTATACAAATATATGTATAACTTAAGTTTTTTTCTTTAATTTAAAAAAATTATGAAGAACTTGGAGCATTCTAAGTTGGTTCTTGTTTGTTTTATTAAGGTTTAAATAAGTAGAATAAAAAATGATCGCAAATATATACTCTCTATTTTTTATCGAAAAGAATTATTATTATGAATAGACAAACGCCGCCTTTTTTTCGATCAGTTTTTCTCTCTACCAAATTATTCAAAGATCTGGTCATGAACGATTAGGTAATTAATTGACTATATCCAATGAAATTCTCAGCATCTGGAAAAATAAAGTAAAGTGCATTGGCTTATTTATATTTGATACAAAATGCAAGACGGCATACTAAATTTACGTATAGAAGTGCAGTGTTCCATTTCATTTTTTATTGACAATCCAACTGGATTCCAAATTAAATACCACCTTATCCCATCTAAAAATGTAAACTCGTTAAGAAGTGATTCGTTCTCACACTGTTCGGATTATTAAATCTTGTTCCATTTCGATTTCCAGTGAGAACGCTTCTCTCAACATATCCGAACAAAACGGTGCGAATAATTCGATAAGATAAAAAAAAAAGAAGGGGAAAAAAAATGGCAAACGTTTTTATCTCACCATCTCGCTATTTCGGTTGAAAGACGAGAAAGAATAATTTAAAATTAGCTCTCGGTGAACTAAAAAGCATCCAGGCAAACACGAAGCATCTCTGTTTTAAAATTGCGTGCATATTTTCCTTTTTTTTACGATGTTTTCTCCGGAGTGGCGTTGCCATTATTGAACTACCATATATGGTCATGCCGGTTCATCCCTTTCTGCATGAGAGAGTTTGTTCAAAATAAAAAATAAAAAAACTTTCTTCTTTTGTTCCACGGTTGTTATTGTTTATTCTTCTTGGCCAGAATAACTAAACACCATCCCTCAATGCCTTGTTTTCGCTTAGACGAAATTAGTATTCCTTCTTTTGCCCGAGGAATGATAATTAATTCGGTCAAGCAGTGGTCATTTTAGCCAGCGGTTTGAAACAGCATGTACAAATTAGGTGAAAGATAAGAGATAATTTTAAATGCTTAATTCTTTTACTCCATTCAAATGTTACTTATCCTAATTCCGAAGATAAGCCGAAAGGTAGTCTTGTTCAATGTTATCCATTTGCAGGCAAGGTTGCCAAGATAATAATAACGATGAATTACTACGATTGCAGATCTTTTTGTTGCCCTTATGGGATCAATTCATGATGGTCACATGATAAATGTAATCTCTTGATCTCCACTGAATTCAAAATTGTGACAGAAGACTTATATTTATTATTGGTTCTATTTGTAAACTTAAGATAAAAATTCAAAAATGAAAATTAGGTAAAGATGTTCGAATATTAAGTTTCTCCAAAAAGTTTTTCAAAATTTAAGGTATCCGACTACCCTAAAATTGTGAATATTGCCAAAAAATTAAGAATTTTTTGTTTTATAATTTTATTTTATAGGTCATCTTATTAGCTTTATAAAAATACCAAGTTTATTATTATCCGTTCACTACAACAAAAACTGCAAGTGTTTTAGTAAAAGCAGATGTCAATACTTTAAGCAAGGTGTCATACTTTAAAACGCGTTTTACTCGAAATGTGTTTTTTGGGAAATGCTCAAAAGGAGACAGATTGCTGAAAAATGTTTTGAAAATAGTTAGCTGAAATTTTTTGTGTATGTTCTGTATAATAGTAGAAGTGCTTTAACCATCAGATTTATCAATCACTGTGTTATTACAAAATTTACAGTCCCTTATGTCAATATAATCACTGTTTCTTTAAGCAATTTCAAATAATAAATAGGACAAAGTGCTCCAGCTTTTGTAAAAATTAAAATATCTCTTATCCTGAAGGTCATTTCAAAAGATGAATAACATAACATCACATCAGAATTGAAAAATTGAAAATTTGTTCATAAACTTTTGGTACAAATGGGCCCCATTTACGTTATTTTTTGTAAATGTTTACCCATTTTAGTAATATATATAACAATTTCTTTTTCTCTTAATTTTAGCATATTTTTCTTAAAATGTTCTAAAAACCACAAGAAAAATCCTCATATCTCCTTTTAAAAAAAAAGTTGTCGCAAGTATTCGAGTATTTTTTTTAAAAAAATTGTATATGTGTACGAGTGTAGACCCAAAAATAAGCGGAATTTATTTTTGTTACTTTTTATTTTGAATTTTTATTGAACTCTACGTTAGTCCTCTTCAAAGTATTGTCCATGTACTTTAATTCACTTGCCCCATCGCTTTTGGAACTGCTTAAAACAGTTTCGGGACTTTTGAGGCAGGATACTATTCAAAGCCGTTAAGAGTGTTTTCTTTGACTTCATCTGCGTCCCTGAATCTCTTTCCTCTTAATCCGTGGAAACAAAAAAAGGTGGACGAAGCCAGATGGAGTGAGTAGCGTGGATGAAGCTTTATTACCAAGTTGTTGTTTGTCAAAAACTGTTGGCTATCAAAGTTGTAGGCTGGAATATTGTCGTGAACGTGCTCTATGATACGTTCGTTCCCTCAGAAATATGGTCAAAGATCTTTCGCGGATCCTAATGTTTGATTTTGGCAATGTTTCCTTCATTTGTTCCTGTAGAAGGATGCCCTGGGTGTTGCATGTCTTCAGTTGACGTGTTGCCAATTTGAAATGGAAAAACCACTGGTAGACCTGGGATTTTTCCAAAGCATCATCAATAAAGTTTGCCGAAGCCTTCCAACGATTTCGTCTGTAGTTTTCCCTAACAGAAAGCAAAGTTTCGCACACATTCTTTATTCTTTACGGTCAGCCATCTTACTAATTGCCAAAGGTTTGAAACATGAACGCTCACAACAGAGCACCAAGAGCAATTCATTTAGCTCAGACTGACGCCATTAACGGTCGCGGGAGACAATCAACTGACGCCTCCTAACAGCACAACTGGTAACTACAAAGCATGTGCGATCCCATGCACATGCACATCCCCCTCGCACTGTTAAATAAAGGGCATTTTGCTTACCTATATGGGTTATTATTGTTGATAAATATGTATTTTCTCGGTATATAAAAATGAATGTTTGCATTTATGAAATCGCTTCACTCCAACACCGTTCAACCGATCACTATGAAAACTGGCATGCATATGTATTTTTTTGCAGAGAAGATTTTTGTGCTATCCTCTTTGTTGCAGCTCCCCATCAGGTGGTGCTACAGCATATCAACTTCTGCCCCGTTCAAACAATCGCTAAGTTGCCAAAAATTATGCCAACTTGGCTCTGTCGCCAACATTTCGCTGTTTCCATTGAATCGTCATTATAATGCAAGGAACGGCGTTGCTTGCGAATATTATAATTCTAACATAAAATAAATGCAACAGAAAGTAATATTGACGTATTACACATCCAGATATAAATTATTTACACTATTTTAAGTGTTCATTACACAAATTTTGTAACAATATGTTACTTTTGCTGAGCAGAGTTTAGCTTAGGAAGGTGTTATCAAAAATCGACCCACAAGGATTATAAATAAATAAAAAATCCTATTTAGCAGCTATTAGACCTTCAGACTTAAAATTTAACAAATATAGCTTTTTTGTTCAGCTGAGATATGAAAAAAAGCTTTTTTTTTGTTTAATTTGCAATTCACGTAAAATGAACTCATTAAAAACTTCTTTAACCTTCAATCTGTATTGTTTGATTTTTCAATTCACTCGTGCGAAGAACGGGTATAACAGCTAGTTTAAAATAAAGTTTCTACAAAAAGCAAAAGTTGCCAGCTACAAAGCGTATGAACTGATTGACTGAAAACACGTGATTGCATTTATTATGTGATTATGGCATCACAGGTATTTATGAATTGATTGTCTAAAAACGGGCTAAATTCATACTATGGCGTCAAATGAATTCAGGCCGTTGGATTTGTATTAAAAGATAATTTACCTGATGGCTGAAGCTTCTAGCGAATCAGTTCTTGTGAAACTCTGTTGCTAACTTTTGCTATTTGCAGAGCGAGTGAATATTAACGTGGCACTATTTTGCTTCTCGAGAGCTTTTTGGCGACGGACCTCGTAATTTTGAACCATAATCAAGTGACGAGGACGACATCTGAGCTGACACCCCTCCCTCCTAACCTCCACGCCATACCAACAGGAGGGCAGTTGAGCTTCGACAGATTCGATGTGCATCGTCCCCCTACACGGCGGATCTTCAGCGCAACTAGGCTTGAGCTCATGACATGCAATTTGCAGAAACTCTTTAAAAAGATAAACAGTTGTTAACAATAACAACGCACTTTGGTGAACAAAAAGCACTTGGTTAAAAATAATAATTTAAAAAAGAATTTTCATTACATAAGAAGAACGGTAAGCGCCTGTATGCTAATTAATTTTTGCTTTTTGAAAACTTAATGCAACTTCGTACTTCGACATCAAGATAAATATACCATAAAAAAGGTTTAAAATAAAATATATATCTTTTCAGTTAAAATAGTACCTTTTATTTGAAAGAAATTTATATTTATTAAGAAATTTTCGGTGCAGTCGTGTTTTATTATAATCCAAAGAGCGTAGGCAAAAGAACTCTTTATTAGCATTGTTTGAAATCGTGATAAAATATAAGCGAATAAATTTGCCAGTGCATTGTGAGTTAAGCATGCAATTAGGAAAATATATCAATAAATTATACATAAATATAGCTTTAAAATTTACCTTTTGTTTTTCAAAGCGTGCATAAGAATCTATTATAGTTCAAATTTTGTTTCTTACATTTGCTGTCATCGTCTTTTGTTGTTGTTGTTAGAGGTGTATTAACCGTATCACGTTGCTAAACTCATAAGTTTTCAGAAGACAACATCTTGGATTCCTAGTCCATAGATTTGTATTCAAGTTACGCCAAACAATCTTCAGGAAGAATCATTGGGTGTTTTGTTCGAAAACATTAATATCCATGAAGAAAGGATTAAAATTGCTCGCTTCTTTATAATCCTCAGAATTCATGAATTAAAAATTCTAAACGGTTGTTGCAGGTTATGAATGGATTTGTATTTGTTCGTAGAGGAGACAAAAAAAAAAGAGGGGACAATACGTATGCTTTTATCAGTTTACGGGGACACAATACGATTCAATTGACAAAAATCGGTCAAAAAATCAAACCTAATTTTTTTAGCCTAAATTATTCTTTATAATCTTTCCTATAACCTCACAAAATTTGAAAGCTCTAAACTTAAAAAACGCAGATTTATGATAGCTTTTACGTTCGTTTTTATTCATCCCTATGGCAAATCAAAACTTTAAACTGGCTTATCTCACAAAAAGATAAAATAACTAGTTTGTTTTCATTTAAAATGCTAAGACTTTTTTTTCTATTGTGCCTAGTGCTTTGAATTTTTTTTATACCTATTGCTAATAATACATGTAATAAAAGTTGGTATGCAGTTTTCAAGCAAAGCAATGCTTATTTTGTTAAAAATAATTGAACTCAGAATTTATATATTTTTTAAGGAATTTTCAATAAGCATTCATAAAAAGAAGTGTTATACAAATACCAATCATGTTATCGTAAAACCTATACCAACTTTTGTTATACATAGTTTGACATATTTGTAAATAAAATTTTATGCATGTACGTAAACTGTTGTAGAAGGAGTAGCATTTTAAACTAACCTGAAAAATTTTTTTTCCTTAAAAAATGAAATGGCTAGTTTTTTATGAAATTTTGAGCACAGAATCAGTTTCACGTAGTATATAAATATAGGAGGCAGACAAAAAATTCGTGAAAATCCTTAAATTAAAAATTCTTGCTTAAATCGTACCATGTCCCTTTAAATTGAATAAATAAAAGAAACGCTACATTGCTGAATAACTTATAATGCAGAATTTTTGGACTTTTTTAAAGTTAAAAGTAAGAGGGATCAGAGCTTATTTTCGGATCAGTTAATCTTGGAAAAAACGTGGTCAAAGAAAAACTATTTTTTACTAATTTTTTTGTTAGATGCTCCCGAACATTTTTAATCTTTTAATTTTTTGAGTGTTTTGGGAATGGAACATTTTTTTCTGTAAAAGAAAAATTCATATAAATCTCACTGTTCTGTTTCCGAATCTGAATTTCAGAATTGTTGGAAAATTCATATTCATCCACTGGGATGTCTGAAAGCATATGATCAACATCCAGTGAGTTTTTCCTCCTGGCTATGAAACATGGGTCGACGATCACATACCATATACAAATTTCTCTTCCTGCTCATGTTACAAACAAAAAATTATCTTAGAAAGTTTGACTAATGCATATAATGTACAAGATAACATAAAAGGGGGGGGAGGTGTCTTAGCTTTAGATAGGGTTACAATAAATAAAATATCGTCGTTGCTATTTGGCTGTTTACTTTATAGCAATTTAACTGGGATATATTTTCCCCATAATAACATTTTAACATTTAATAACATTTCAGCTCTCATGACAAAATGTTTGAAAATTACAGAATTTTTTTCCCTTTCAATTTAGCTTTTATACAGATTTTGAAATATGGGTTAACTTTTAGGGAAGAAATGCATTCACAGCTTATATCAGGAAGCATACGGTTTTTAATGATTTGTCTTACATATATCAAAAGAAATTTTTTTAAAAAAAACTGAAAGAGTGCGTTAAGTTTACTTACAAAACATCAATAAAAAAATGAAGCGAATATAATTTGAAAAGATCGTGAACTTTTGCTTTTTAAATTTTATTAAAGTTGATATTATTCTCAAAACCAATTGTTAAACTTCTCTTTTTTTTCCGAAATGCATCCATAATGACCTATCTGAAGTCGCTCCTTCACCGTCTTGCCTACCTAAGGGTGTAGGGGGAAACAAAGCATCAACAGCAACTTCCATAATAATAATTATTTTATTACTATTCTAGCACACTAATCAACCACAAGTGAAACTACAAGAGGAGATCCAAGGAGTGATATATAAAGAGAGCAATCCTATTCTAAGTAAACAAGTGCAAGTCATCTGTTTAATTTAATCTAATTCAATCTATCTTAAACCTTAATCCACTAATTTATTACAGTAGCAAACTCTTTCCTTAACTCACGTTGTGATAATAAAATAAACCTCACCTACGAATCACCGCAACAGTTCCCCTGCTCCTTCTATCACATTTACAATACCTTTTTTGACTTTATATAGTCAAAGTAATTAACATATCAAGGTTTCTTCATGAGGGATGGCTGTGAATTAACGTGAAAGCTAACCCCAAAGTATCCCCAAGAGGATTAATCATAAGGTTGCGTATAGATTAGTCACACGTATAAAAAAAATGTGTCCAAGAATAGGTGGACAATGTAGCCTAGGGGTCAAGGTAACGGGCTTGTGGCTGTGGAGAGTACTGCAGAGGAGGCCGATGCACATGAAATCTGTCTAGGCTCAAACGTTCTTCCCTGGGACGTAGCTACCACCATGTCAATGACACTGGGCCCCTAAGTTTCAGGGACCCCAAAATGTGTAAGTAAGAAATTGTTAAATATTATCGGACCCAAAGGAGAACTTCCAAAGAATTTAAATACTGGACCCACTCAGACCTAGCTATGCCACCGGTTCTCCCGTTGGTATGTTGTGACAGTTCGGAGAGGGGGTGGCAGCTCAGATGTAGTCCTCGTCACTTGACCATCGTTCAAAATTACGAGGTCAGGTCAGTCGCCAAAAGCCCTCGTTTAGCTGAACGTGCGACGTTAATATTCACTCACCCTAGGAGGTAGTGCGTGCCTCGATGGATGACTGATTTAAGAGATTTAAAGCCCATGTGAAATCAATAGGTGATCAGTTTGAATAATAGGTGTAAGATTTCAGATTTAAATGTAAAATAAAACTTTATGAACGCTTAGTTTTAAATTCGTTTACAAAGTTTCTTATTTTAACTCTTTTATAACTGTATCTGAACTTATGACGCAACTAGGAAATATTAATTATTAGAGCTTTTTGCAGTTATAGAGAAAGTAGAAGAAAGAATTTTTACACATTAAACACGCCGGTGAAATTCATGAGAAACGAAATAATGAACTTTTGAAACATTAAATTATAAACAGTTCCTCTCATTAAACCTTCTCAAAAATTCTAATGAAGCGTCCTGATGTTTTTCAAAGAAAGTTAAAAGTTACTTTTAAAATATGAAAACAAAAATAATCGAACCTATCTTGGAGTAGTTTCATAGGTCTACTGAATCTTACGTTAATGAGATATCTGATTGTAGATGTCTGAAGAATGTTCTCTTAAGCGACCTTCAGTCGAATTAATGAATCTGTCGTTTCAGGCTTTCCCTGGAGCAGAACGAAATTACCCTTATAACGATCCTCCAGGCGTATTAAGCAGACACTTTTCAGAACCACTGGATGGCATCATTAAAATAATTCGCGAAAGAATAAACGAACTGTCTGGATAATGAAAGGAATTTCATTGTTGGAAACGATTGTAGGTAAAATTTTGAAGCTTTTGCAACAGATTGTTAAATTCGTTTTTTAAAGTGGGGGTTGAGAATTAGAAAACATATGTACCATTAGCTAGAGAAGTATTTTCTTGCTTGAGTAAAAGTTCTTGGAAGGGCGAATAATCGAAATATGGTTACATGAGAAACACACAACACGAGCTGTAATAATCTGCCCTCTTAGTTTGTGTAATGATTATAAACCATACAGAAACAAATGCCAATTTTATATGAAATATTATTTAACTTACACTAGAGTTAATATAGTGTATGATTGAGGTTTTCCCTCTTCTTTTTTTCTTTTCCGTCTTCCTTCTTTATTTTACAGTTTGGATAATTGTAGGAGGAAAAGGTCAGTAAAAAATATTTTCTCTCGCATGCACATGATAAATTATTAAAAAATGCACTAGAAAATTAAAATGAAAGGAGCGCGAAGATATATGTTGAAGGCTCTTTATTGTTTGCTAAAAATTATTCAGAAACGATACCTTACGATCCATTAAAGCAGTGATACTCAACCAACGGCCCACCGGACCTTTTTAAGTGGCCCGGTTATGGCCCATTGCTCTGAAAAATTAATTTATTTATGAAAATTTGGTGGAAAATTCCTTTTTAAAAATCAAATATATCACTTTTGCTTTTTGCTACCGTTGTCGTATGGGTGCGAATTTATATTTTTTGTCTGATTAGTGATAATAGACAACAGTGGAGTAGCGACCATTTTATGAGTGGAACTAACTTTTAACCATCTTTCATGTTTTGCAAGTGAAAAATATTTCAAGAAAATATATTGTTTCAAGACGAGATTGGGAAGTTGACTATTTTGTAGCGGAAGCATGGTTCAGTAATTGTTTGATTCCTCACGAAAGTGTATTTAAAAAATACCATTAAACAGGAATCGTTCTCAATGACACTTTTCCTCAAAGATCTCTTTCAAGAGATGATAAATAGGCTTTCATGAATAATCTTTACAACAACAACAACTAAGTGTTTTTTCAGTGGTAATGTCACAGCGATAACAAAGGCATCGTATGAAATTTGTTATATCATTGGTAATCAAATGTAACCGTTTACTGATGCCGAAATAGCGAAAGAGTGATTCTTAAATGTTTCCAATTCAGAAAAATTCAATGACAAAAATAAAGAATATGAAAAATAATAATTAAAATGCAAAGTAGGAATTTTAATATTTTGATCAATTTCCACATTTTAAATTTTCTATCTTGGTCTTAAAGCTTGGTCTTAAGCCCCCTCCATGAATCCTCATGTTGCGTCCCACGTGATATAGCCATCATATGCATGCGACCCAGTAGAAAAAAAGGTTGTGTACCCCTCTGCATTAAAGGAACTATAAAAGAGTATAGATCTGCGAAGCGCATCAAGGCCACAGTAACCTAGTGGCAGTGGCGTAACGGAGAGCATTTGGGTCCCCCTGCAAAGTTAGGTTTTGGCCCCCAAGTTGGATTTTACAAAAGGTAGGTAATTAGCAGGAGCCAGGTTTTGGACCCCCTAAAACCTTAGTCCCTCCCGCAATGCGGGGGTGTACGTTACACCACTGCCTAGTGGTCATGGTCAAGAGCTCGTGACCGGCATGGCGTTACTTCTCGAGCCCTTATGCCAAAGAAGACCTGAAGTGTAGAGTCATTGTTGCACGTTAATTCTGTCGTGGCTCAAAGTCTTAACGTTAGTGCGGTGTGGAAGTTAGGAGAGTTGGGGGCTACTCAGAAATCTTCCTCATCCCTTGACAGTGGTCTGTGACCAATAGCCCTCTCGTTGCTTCATAGTGTGATGTTAATAAACACTCCCTCATTTGAAAACGCATCTTTCTTTCTTGTAGATATATAATTTAAAGAAATAACGAGAGACCGAAACAATTTTCACTATCAGCTTGTCAAATTAAATTTTGTCGAATATAATAAAATACCCATTCAAAATTCAGAGGCATGAAAGAGAGAAAATATAGGTGCTAAAATATACATATTGCGTCACAGCATTCATCAAAAATACACAAAATTTAAAAAGTTATTTGAGGTTATCCAAGCCCCAGCTCCCCCTTTTTAAGTAAAATTGTTTATTTTATTATAGAATTAATTTATTACAAATGTCATAATAATAAGTTGACAACTATACAAAAATTTATCCTCATACACTCGAATCGTGATCGTATTTCAAATGTAAACCTAGAAAATAAAAATTTGATAGTATATCAATTGTGCATTTCTTTTTTTTTCTTTGCGTTAGTTTTCTGTGTACTCTTTCTAATATTTTCATGTTAC
The DNA here is from genome assembly GCA_019973975.1 of Trichonephila clavata. Classification (NCBI taxonomy): domain Eukaryota; kingdom Metazoa; phylum Arthropoda; class Arachnida; order Araneae; family Nephilidae; genus Trichonephila; species Trichonephila clavata. Next base: position 107,139 of record BMAO01035324.1, read on the forward strand.
CTTTATCACGCACAAAAGGACATCTTGAATGGAATCCAGTATAAGAAAGAACTAGTAAAATTTCCAAAAAGAAAAAAATATTGGATTTTGCCTCGAACGGAACACGAGATTCAATTCAAGACAAATCAGTACCACTTGCATGGGAAAAAAAAGCCTTTTCCATTTTTTGTTGTTTTGTATTTCTTAAACATCTTACAAGCGAGAACATCTGCTCGCTTCGAAGGATACGAGCAACAGATGTTCCATTCTTCCCCCTCCCCATCTCGTTCTTGCTCCGAGTATTCTATCACTGTTGAAATGAAGCCAAAGAAAACACATCGTTCTGTAACTTATCTTTTGTCTTTGACACAGTGGATCCATTGTTACCTCCCCAGTCGGTAATTACTTTTCTTTGTCTTTCAACCAGAGAGATTTGCATTCTTTAATTGGGAGACGCATTCGATTATGTGGTTGTCACAAATCATTTGACTACTGCAGCACGTAAGGGCTATTAATTGATAACCGCTGGAACGCGGTTCTTTAATTGCTGGATAGGCATCAGGACTGACACCATTGATGATATTTATGAGGTATTTAAATCTTCCTTTGTGTCTGACCTTCACTCGTGAAGAGAAGGGTTAGATTGACTGATTATTGATCGGGAATAGAGGATTACTCAGAGCTTATTCAGGTATCCTTTTTGATTTAGGAGAATCGATTGGAAGGTATGTGAACCCGGAACGGATTGACATGAATTCTGATTTTATTAATGGTTAAAGGGCCATGATGGATTAGATTAAAAGAGAATTTCAAATTCCATGGACATTGGAAAGTTTTGGTTAAATATCTAAAACAAAACACGATACAATTTTCTTTTAGCTCCAAATTTGCCACTAGAGCAACGGTTCTTAAACTTTCGATCGCCGGGGCCTCTGTTCATATATCAGCCCGACATCATGGACCCCGAAGGTTTTGTACATCCTTCCCTGACTCCCAATACATAGCTTAGCGATTTAAAGGTTTCTCAATAATCCTACAGGCCTTATCAAACACGCAGGTTTGAAGCAACCGTTTGGGAAATTTTTCTATCAGCTGTAAGGGTGAAGGGTTGCTCAAGCAAAACTATACGCTCTGACGTCAGCCGCGCCCTATCTTCACATTAAAAAATTACTCACCGATTTTTCTGCTTCGGAAAACGAACATCCAATATAATTTCTTTTATTTCGTTCGCGTCTTTTGCTGACAGTCGTAAGCAGAAATGGTGTACTATTCTGTTTAAAATATAGTACGTCATTTCTGATACGTTTGACGAAGCCGAGGCTGCCATCTTTACCACCCTCTTGTTTATGATATAGGGAAATGGAAGAACTCCATTGGCTGGAATTTCAAGTAACTTAATTTCGAGCAATTCGTTCAACTCATTAGTAAAAAAGTTGTTGGGAACCGTTTGCTATGGCAACTAGGTAGAAATTGTTCAGAATGGGGGCTTTCAAGGAAGATTGCTCCAAATACGTTATATGTGTGATAAGGCATTAAATCTGCCTCTGCTACTTATACAGACTTTTTTATCACTTCCTTTTTTTAAAATAAAATAGTTAACATCTAATTTTAAAGTATTACAAAATACTAGTTTTAAATAAATAAGCAATGTATTTAAACAGTATTAATCAAAATTTTAATGAGAAAGATGGTTCTGCATTTCTTTTACAAGGGCTGTTATTTTTAGTGCAATATTTGAAATCTGCTGTCTGAACAATTTGCAGCATTTCTGAGTATGCAACAGGAAGACATCTTAATTTTCAAGGAGAGACCTTCGCAAACCCCTAGAAAGGCGAAAGGGACCCCAGGGGGCTCACTGACCACAATTTAAGAACCACTGCACTAAAGGATGTTTTAATGGTCTGGCTTATTTGAAATTTCATGTAAGAAATAAAAGTATCAGGTTAAACTTACTTAAAATTTTAATGGGCTCAATTCATGTGACGTCATGGTCCCCTGATAATTACAATCACGTTTTTTCAACCAATCAGTTCATAAATTTATGTGCCGTCATAGTCAAATGATAAATACAAGCACGTGTTTTCTGCCAATCAGTTCATGCCTTTCGTCTGTGCCAACTTTTGCTTTTTTCAGAAACTTCCTTTTGAAAAGTACATATTTGTCAATTATTATGTGAATAAAATGCATTCAATTTAAAAATACACGTAAATAATAAGAATTTTTAATTCTTAAAAATTTTTTTAAAGGAATGCAATGCATACAAAAAAAAACTTTTATTATGTAAAATTGCATGAATCACAATTAATATGATGTGACAGATTTCTATTTTTCTTATTTATTGAAGTGTTATGACACACAGAATATAACTAATAACCATTCAAATATAATAGGGCATCTGGTATCATCGCTGATTACCGTAACAGATAACATTTCTGAACAGGATTGTTGGCATTCGAATCTGAATTACACTTTATCAGTGTTGCCATTCCTTTGACACTAAAAATATACTATTCACTTCAATTATTTTTATAAATAAATAGAAGAATAATGCTCGTTTCTGCTTTCGAATTCGAACACTTCTCGTTCGGGATCCCTCATAAGACGTGGTTGGAATTCCTCCCCCCAAAAAAGGAAGCTCCACAATACATCATCAATGCTCGCAACTCGTCATCCGTGCATGAGACATGAGAAATTGCAGTAAGCCCGAATTAAATGAATGTATTTCGGCATTTTATGGATTAGTAGAGCAGCCTCGTGCAACCTGAACGATTACACCGGTTACGCTTCCAAGTCACAGTCAAGGTCAAAAAGTTGAACAAACGATTCGGCAGGAAAGAGCAGACGATTTTAATCTCGTATCCACTTCCTCCGAAAAGTCGTGCAAGCAATAAGATGTCACCGACACTAGCCGATTCGAATTTTGCCATTTTATTTTTTATTTTTCAGAGCTTCAGAACACATTGTATCTTCAGTCATAGACTGTGAAATTTATGATGCGAGAGCTTTCACCCAAATACGTGTTCGGATTTTGAAAGAAATAAGACTTTTTTTAAAAAAAAATTCTGTTCTGTGGAACTTAATCGGATGTCGGGAGACATTGACAATGGAAGTTTTTTTACCCGGTGATCTAATTTCCCGGATTTATTCTGGATATGCTTGGGAGGAATTTGTGTGACATTGTTCAGAGATCAAAGAAGAACTGTTTTTGCTTTTTTTAATGATATTCAAAAGTTTTTGTGTGAATGATATTTTATTGCTAAAACGTTAACAGCATCAAGAAATTTTAATAATGCGCATATATACAGAAATATTTCGTAGTTGTGTGTGTGAATTCAATGATATTGCAGCAAACTAAGGCTCTGATAGATAAATGATGATTTAACACGATATATACAATATTCACGATATTACAATAACGTTTTTTCCATTGAATTCAAACCTGACATGATACTTGTAGTTCTACTTGTACAATTTATATAAAATTTCAAATTTGACCTTTTAGTAAAGATGTTCAAATATTAAAATCATTCAAAAAGTTTTTCAAAATTTGAAAAAAAAATCATACATAATTTTAATATTTTTAAATTAAGTGCGTTTTGCTTAGCTGTGTGTGTTATTATTGTTGAAAATATGTAGTTTTAAAAGAAAGTTTCTACAAAAAGTGAAAGTTGGAATCAATAGCTATTTGGCAGGAAAGACGTGATAGCCTTTTGTCATATGACTATGACGTCACATGAATTTATGAACTGATTGGCTGCAAACATGTGATTGCAGCTAATTGACAATGATGGTACTTGAATTTAGCCCATGAATATAAATAGTATATAAAATTCTTTAAGAGAGTAATTGATCATATTTTTAATGATTTTCTTTTCAAAAGTAATACATATAGATATTCTAAGGAATTATAATACTTTTAAACAAAAATACAAAATCATATAATGTTTTTAAATTCGATTAAATAAATTTATTTACACAATTTCGTAATTATTTCTACATTCTCTGATTCTTACCATTCGCGTACTAATATCTGAATGGGGGGAGTTAACAGATGCGGTACTCTTTTTCGGCCTTTTCCTGTTTTGTTTTTATTAAATTTGTGTCTCTCCTGACATCTTAAACAAAACTTTCGGTCTCCAGATGTAGCTACTGAACCACCCACCTATCTTACAATTTTAACATAAGAAAGACGACTTTCTAGGCACACATGCCTTTCTAGGTGTCCAATCCACTCTTTTATTTCATTTCATTGCTTCTTGACTAAATATAATTGTTATCCTGACCAGGAAACAATCCTATCGAAAACTTGAGGCACCGTTTGAAAACTCTTTTCTAATGAGATACCCTTGAATAAAAAGGGAATTAATTGAGGCTATAATTGTTTCCTGGCATCTGTAATAACGAAGGAAGAGCTTAAAACTATATTTACAGCTCAATGAAACATCGATGTGAAGCTGTAATAAAAAATAAAGGCTACCCCACTGAGTACTGATAACTCACTGCTTTATCAGTATCTAATACGTAACGATAGTTATTGCAGTATAACTTTTTTTGCATTGCAAATATTTGAATTTTTTTGTATTGAATTCAGTACTAATATGTAGGTAGGCTTTGTATAAATACACATATTGGTAAGACATAAAAACTAAACAGGCCAATATTTGAAAAAGATGCGACTTTTTTTTATTCAAAAACTTTCCCATGATCAAGTACGAGACGAAATTAATCCAAAACGGGATATAACATCTCTTACCAGCAGATTCGTCATTCAAGAAATTGTTTAACAAAACAATTTTCAAAATATGGTGGCATCATCAAAACCATGGAATTCAACTATCACTTTATTAAAAAGATGAACAGCAAAGAAATGAACAAGAAAAGTTCTTTTTAACGTCTTTTCTAATTCTTCAGTTTTTCTCCCCCCCCCCCCTCCCATCATGATGAGTAAAAGTGACCGTTAGTATAAAATACACGCACTTTCACATGGTCCGTTGCGAGACCTGTTTTCTCTCGTGTAAGTAGCCTTGAAACAAAGGCGGATCCAGAAAATTGTTCTGCGGGGGGTATGGATCCATGAGTGAAAGTTAAAATTCTTACAAATTACAGGTTCCAGGTAAGAAATGCATGTGCAACCCTTCCATTTTGAATGACTACCCAGGCCTTTCGATTTTTTTACATCCGCCCAGCTAAATGTCGGTATTTCCTTTACCAATATAATCAAAAGTGCAAGAAAGAGTGATACTGCACAGATATATATGGCTTATAAATTAAATCTTTCTAAATTGAAAATGATATAGTGGTCAACTGATTTTAACCTCGACTTGGAAAAAACTGTGTGTCCGTTTTTATCCAAGATTTTTAAATAAAAGAATAAATTGTATTTACTATACGATATTTAAAACTAATTTTGTTGCATTACCATAGTAATTAAAAATTAAAAACCGTTACGTGATTAATAGATACCTAATTTGTATGTAATCGTGAGTATTTTAACTTTTCCAGTATTTTTGAACCGTATTGGAGTGATTGATAACTTTAACACGTTACAATAGCAACTCGTGTGATAATTTTTCCGTTTAGTTTTTAACATTTTCATCTGTATATTAGGAGAAAAGAGACTCACACTCCTTCATTCTCATCACGAGATCTCCGAAACTATTAGAACTACAGACATGAAATTTGACAGGCATGTTTCTTTTAATCAGTGTAAATCCCCTGGTTCTGCAAAAACCAACTCCCAAGAGAAGGGTTGCGGGGATGTTATAAACAAGAATTCCCGTTTTTGAACTATTACACTCACTGACTTGAAATTTGACAAACATGTTTCTATTGTTATGTAGAGATACACTAAGAATAGTTTTGTAGAAACCGATTCCCAAAGAGGTGTTATGAGGCGCAAAAGAAAAAAAATCCCGTCTTTGTATAATTATACCTACAGACTTGAAATTTGACAAGCGTGTTTCTTTTGTTGGTTGGCGATCTTCTAAAATTGGGTTTTTATGGAAATCGATTTTGAGAAGTGGAGTTATGGATAAATATTCTCCGTTTTAGAAATATAAGTTCTGTGTTCTTTTTAAATCAAAATGCGAGAGCCATAAAAATGTTAATAATATTTCACAACACGAACAGGAAAATTTTTTTTACAAACACTAGCATAACATATGTATAATCCCACTACATATTTACAAACAACGTTGAACAATATTTACAAAAATATACATTTCCAGTGGCGGGGGGATGTAAGCCAGCCTTTATGATTTAGGTAGTCCTTGAACTGGAAGAATATACAGTGGTACCCATTGACCCATTTAAAGAAACAAAATTTTAATATTTTGAAGTAATCGGAATACGATATTAATAGCAAAAGCTTATTTTTTTCTTGTTTCAAAAATACATGGATATGAATCCGGTAAACATTTAAGGAGTATTATTTATAGAATATTTGAAGAATTGGGACAATATAAATATTTATTTAAATGCTTTATCCTCTTAAGCAGTATATGCGCGCTCGCGTGTTTATTCAAATTCTTTTTTAATACTAAAATAAGAAAATTGTGAAGGATTACAAAGAACTTTTCTACCTAACCGACTCATATCAACCGAATCTGATTTAACTGAGTATCGAATATTTAAAAAAAAAAACAAATAGAAATAAAGAATTATAGTGAGTATCTGTCTTCCTAAGCTGTGAAATGAGTTGAACCGACACTGGTTAAGAGAACGTATATTCAAGTTCTCAGTGTAAATCAAAATATGAAATCATCTTCTACAACTCTCTACACTTTCTATTTTCCTAACCCACACGTATTAGCAATCATAGCAGAACATAAAAAGCAAATCCAGTTCAAATTGTTGATAACAAAAGTCGAACAAAATAAAAACATGTTTAAATGTAGGAGAAGAATCGGCATCCAGAGAAAAACAAAGTTATATTCCCGCATTTCCTGTTTTACATCCTTTTCTTGATAGGTCGATCTAAATTTACTCCGAGAATTCATGTTTTATAGATAAGAGAATTTTTTTCTTTCTACACTTTAATAGGCACCTGTACGGTACCGATATGTTTGGCGAACAAGAGCTGTCACTAAGGCTTCTTTGGCGACTAAATTTGGTGAGTATCGATATAATTGCAAAAATATTTGAAACTAGCTGGTATGCCTGTTCTTTACACGGGTGAATTGAAAAATTAAACAATACGGATTAAAGGATAAAGAAGTTTTTAATGTATTAATTTTACGTGAATTGCGAATTAAACACAAAAAAAAGCTTTTTGCATATCTCAGCTGAACCAACAAAAAACACATTTGTTAAATTTTAAGTCTAAAAGTCTAATAAAAAGTTTATTATTTTTTAAAATTTATAACGCCCTGTAACTTTTTTGTAGGTTGATTTTTGAAGACAACTTCCTAAGCTAATCTCTGCTCAGCAAAAGTAACACATAGTTACAAATTTTGAGTAATGAACGCTTAAAATAGTGTAAATAATTTACTTTTGGATGTGTAATACGTTAGTATTACTTTCTGTTGTATTTTATGTTAAAATTGTAATTTTTTCGTAAGCAACACCGTTCCTTACATTATAATGACGATTCAATGAAAACATAGCGAAATGTTGGTGATAGAGCCAAGTTGGCATCCTTTTTGGCAACCACGTTGGCAACTTGGCGATTGATTCAACGGTGCAGAAGTTGATATGCTGTAGCGCCACCTGGTGGGAAGCTGCAACAAAGAGGATAGCTCAAAAACCTTCTCCACAAAAAACATCCCAATTTTCACTAGTGATCGGTTGAATGGTGTTGGAGTGAAGCGATGTCATATATACAAACATCCATTTATATATATATATATATGTGCAATTTAAATTTGTGGTAAATTATGTACTGTAGTTTTTGGTAAAAAGTATGCAACTTAGTTTTAATTCTAACACAAGGAAAGAGATATAGATTTAATAAAATCAATTTCTATTCATTTTAACAACCATAGAGCAAAAAAAAACAAAAAAAACGTGTATATTACGACCTAATACAAAAATATTGCTGTGTTTAGATAGAATTGAATAGAATTATTCCAGGAATGTAACTAACAAAATATAAAAACATTTAAAATATTTATAAATAAAAAAAATATTTTTGTATTCTGTGGAATACATCCTACTGAAATTTTTGATTCTTTTTTCGATCATTTTATTTTTATGTAACTTATAACTATTACCATATTTTTAAAATATGTTTTACTTCAGAAGATAAAAATAAGTTGGAACAAAAGTAATTTCTCGTTTAATAAAAGAATTATTTTTGTACAGTTAAATTTAGAACAGTCATGTTAACTAAGCTCTAAAAGAAATTCAAGAACGTGAGTTGAATCAAATAAGGGCGTAGTCCGCAATTTTGGCAAATTTTATAATAGGTCACCAAAATATTTTAAGAATTTCCAAAAAAATTAATGATCTAAAGGTTACTCCCACGAAATGCTTATGAAAATAAAATCTTTATCAAACCAAAAGAATCACCAAATTTAAAATGCTTTATACTTTATTTTAAATTGTAAAGTTCTTTTTCTGAGAGTATTTTGTCTGAGGCAACACATAATATGTACTTTTTACTAGTTTAGCTAAGATCACAAAATGATATTAACAGCAAAAAGATATAAGCTGAACAGTAAATTATAATACTAGCATTAACAACTTAAATTAAGAACTGTCTACAATCGATAAATCAAACCAAAATTTAGCTTAAAATTATTGAAACAAATAAAATAGGCTTAGTTTTTATCGAACAATATTCAAAGTGCAAAAACATAAGTATAAACTCACACCGTGTTGCCAGAACAAAAATGAAACTGTTGAAAGAATATTTTTAACAGCGATTTATTCAAAAAAATTTTTTTCATTCTGCTACAAAGAATAGATAAATGTGAAAATAAAACGATAAATTACTATTATAATAATGAAAATGTATATTAATATCTGAAAATTACACGATGAGAGTAATTTTTTACATTCAGAGATAGATTTGATGACGTCATATCTCTAGAACTGATCTTAATGCAGTGAAAATAGCTTAACACAAAATTGATGGGACTGAAATACTTTTTCGTGTTAAAGGATATCGCAACAAAAAAAGCATATGTAAACTAAATTAAGTTTTTTAGAGTTTACTTTATTTACATGGTTACACTTAGAGTTTACTTTATTTACATATAGTTACATATTACTTTACTTTATTTACACATTGCATTATATGATTATATTTGATAAAAATCAATGAAACAACAACATTCATGAATTTAAAGAAATATAATTTTAAAAAATTCAAATTTTTTGAAAAGAGAAACATTTGTTGAATTTTTGGATCATAATCTCATATTTTTCTTTGCATTGTTTTTTTAGCATCAAATTGTCAACATATTTTTCGATATCGTCCAATTTGTTATTCATTTCACCATCAGAATGTGCGTCTGCGCATACTTTTCATGATGTTTATCATTTCGAATGATGTGGAAACTGGAGCTGCGTTATTCATTTCATTTCCATCGTCGAAATCTACATCAATGACATTTCTTGAGCTTTGTACAAACTCCAAAATTTCTTTGTTTGCTATAATTGAGGCTGTACACATCATCCTCTACTGCAATGAATTCTTCCGATAATACAATTGGGCAGTCCAATCTGACTGGTGTTTTCCGTGATTTGTTCATTTCCAGGAAAAAGATCTTTACGTGTTAAGCGATTTTCGTTTCGTGTTAAGAGAAAAATGCATAGTAGTTAGTCGGGACCGTTGTATTACTGCTTGTGAACCAATATTTTATCATAAGCGTTTTCGCGTCAAACGTATTTCACTGTATTTAGAACTTTTAATATTAACCAATAAACTGATTTGGAAATGAAATCTTACAGAATTAACGAAATCAGAAAATAATATTGATGTTGGAGAAATTTTTAACCTGAAAAAGGGTTCAGAATTCCTGTCTTATTTTTTAACAATGTGCGAAGATAACCTTAAGTGTTCTCACATTTACGAAAATTTTTACTTAGTCAGCAAGAAAACTGGAGCTGCGTTGAAAATCTAAAATCTAGAAATCAGAAAATAGAATCAGAATCTTCTAGTAATCAGAAAATCTAAAAATATTTTTCTACGCAAGCGTTTCTTCAAATTTCAGTTATAATAGCATTGTTTTATTAATAAAAAAGAAAGAAAGAAAGAAACCTTACCTCTCTATATTCTGCGAAGGTTAAGCAAAAATTGCAAGTCATTATCATTAAATAAACATCTTAGTCATTCCTAAGGTATGAATTACGAAATAAAAGTAAACAGAGGTAATACAGTGATTATGTAATATTTATTTGAAAACGGCTTTCTTTTGAACATCTTTCATATTAATTTAAGCACGAACATAATTATCTCTAATTTTTCTTGACTCACCCTTTTGTGAAGTGGATATAAAAAATTACTGAATTGAGGGTAAATAAAAGAAGGTCTTTCAAAAAATTCGTCCTGAGTGGATTCATAAAACCACAAAGCAGGAAAATGAAACTTTTAAGCGTATGCAACGTAGCTTCATCATACATCAAAATTAAATAATAGAATTTGGTAAAAATGATTCTCTCTCTTTAAACGCAACCCTCAATTTTTTGTTTAAAATCGCTGAGAAATACGAACATTCCCTTGAAAATTAAACCTAACGAGGAAAATAAATTTTACAACTTTTTTTCTCACGATGTTTATAACTCTAAAATAAGATTCAATCAATATCAAGTCATATGTATATATATATAATAATAAAAATATATGTATTTATATAAATATACGCTAGAGACGAAAAACAACTAAATAAAAAAAAAAAAGCTAACGAACAGAATAAACTTAAAAAAAAAAACAAAAAAAATGAGAGAAAAATGAATTAAAGAAATATAATAAGGACCATCCCTATAAAAATTATAATAAAGAAAAAACATATTGAAAAGAGAAAACAAAGTGTCAAAATAATTATAAATATAATTAATATTAAAAAATAAAATTATATATATATAGTTTTATAAATCTTAGTATAGAGAAAGAAATGAGTGAACAACAACAATAGAGGAAACAAAAAGATATTGAAATTTAAAAGATATGTGGATGCTGCAGTACTGTAAACATTGCTGACATAGGACTGCTCTTAATACATAAAAGTAATTTATATAAAAATGGAGTGTTTAACCAGAGTTTTGTGGCAAGCCAACTTTCCCCTTTTCTGTTTATAATACTGAGCGAAATTTTATTGAAAATAATGGATAGAAGTTTCATATCCATTACAGAAAAAGGTAATTTATATCGTTTCATTATATAACTGGTGTCCAAAATTAACGTTACAAAACATAAATTTCCTATTATTTCAAGAAATCTAGCACTATTTTTTTAAAAACCTTTATTTATATATAAAGTGAGCAAAAGCAAGCGTCGTATCCTAATTTTGCGAGTTTTGACTGATAAAAAGGATTTTTATGGCCGTTTTGAGAGAAAATGTTATAACCGTTTTTACACTAGAGCTTTGAATTTTGTGTTTAGAGACTCATGTATTGTACTGTGCTAAGCACAAATTTGGGTTAATTTTGTTAAAATGAGTTCCCACAATCGTTTAGATCAGCAGTCCTTTAACTGTGATCCGTGTACCCCCGGGGGTCCCCAGCACTTTTCTAGGGGGAAGTGAAGGTTTTTTTTTTTTTTTAATATTAGATTTTCCCCCTTTACAGACTCTGAAAAGCCACAGATTTGAAATATTACACCTGATATTTTTTCATTTGTTAAATGCAATACTATTTTTCTCATTAAATTTTCAATTAATATAGTTTAAGTGCATTATTTATTTGTTTGAAATTAGTATTTTATATAATATTTTTAATTAGATGTTTACTGTTTTCTTAAAGGGAAAAAAAAGAAGTGTTAAAAAAATCTGTGTACGTAGTAGAGGCAATCTCAGGATTAAAGGGGAATCTTTAAATCCCTCAGCCGTATGTTGGGAGTCAGGGAAGGGTGTTCAAAATCTTGGGGGTCCACGATGTCAAACTGGTACATAAAGGGGGCCCGCAGCGATCGAAAGTTGAACGAAAGAACCGCTGGTGTAGATGATGTTTTGAGATGAAGAGAAGAAGCTCGATGGCTAAATGTTTCTTAAATGGGAATGTCCAGTATATGGAAACAATATCAAACAACGGGTACTGTTATTAGAAGACCTGGACAAGATGGACCAAAAGCTACAACACCTACAGAAGATTGATATTCAATGCAGAATGTGAGGGATAACGAACGAATGGTTCTACTAGAAATGGGATTGCAGGAAACCGTATTGGAATTGGAATTAGAAATGGAATTGAAGAAATTCAAACCTGTCATTGATTCGTGAGGATGTTTTAGGATGACATGACCATATGTGAATCAATGAAAATCTCCATAATTGAAAAACTAAGATGTTCCATGAAAATAAGTCCTCACGTGTTTTGGACAGTTAATTTACATTGACTGTTTAATTTTTGAGGATTCATGGCGATGATTAAAACTTGTTTTACTTTTGATAAAGAGTTAGCAATAAAAAGAAAACAGAGACGAGTCTTTTTCACTGTCTGAAAGAATAATCGGATTAATAACGACAACTAAATGAATATGTGCCTTTTGGAACTAGAACTAGAGGTAGGCCCAAATTGAGATGGGCTGATGGTGTGGAGGATGATTTTAAAGTTTTAAGAGTGATTAATTAGAGAACTGTTGCTAAGTGGCGATCGGAATGGAAGAGGGTTATTGAGAAGGCCTTGGACAACCAAGGAATGCTGTGGCAATAGAAGATGAAGAAATGAATATGTGACTTTCAAATGTGTTTTTGTCTCATCACAACAAATTTTACGTGTGGCAGACACTCCAAAAATAAATTTCGAGATTTCTTTTAAAGGGTAGTTGTATTATAAAGTGAGAATACACCAAACCGTAACAAAATACAATATTTCCCAAATGCATTACGAAATCAAGTGGGGACAGTGGCATACGCAGGGAGGGGGGGGGAGAGGTTCAAATCCTTCTCACAGAAAAACAGATTTTTAACTTTTGCCATAGAGATTACAGCTCGGCACTTTCATCTACGTGTTTTTTAGAATGTAGCCCCCCCCCCCGTAAGAGAGGTCTGTGTACGTCAGTGAGGAGGACAGGGGAATAATAGCGCATGCGCCATAAATAGTTCGTCAATATGTCCGAGATCAGTAGAGTGCAAACTATTATGGACAAACTAAGCAAAATGAAAACCGATATTCAACAAATCAGATTAAAGCACTTAAGATGAGGGATTTTCTTCTTGAAAATACAAAACCTCCCACAGTAGAACACGTTGGTTTTCGAGGATGGAAGAAATTCCAGGTGAGGTGAAGAGGACGAATACCTGAGTTGGCAACCCCCCTTTTCAAACTTCTACACTACGCCAACATGAAGACTTTGCGCCTTGGAAAATTCAACGTGCGTTATTCCCTCAACACAATGGTTTTTTAGTATCACCGGAAACCTACAACTCGACAGAAACAACATCGGCCACGAGATCGCGACGATGACTATTCCACTAAAGGGGCCACAAAATCATTTTAGGATATTCTTGTTTACACAAATAAATTAATAAAGGAATTGATAGATTGAAAAAAATTATTTTCTGTACAACTATTATCCAAATTTTTAAAATTTTAAGCACAAATTTTAGCTAATAGCAAAATTTTACAGGTGCAAATAAGCCAGAAAATCTTTACACATTTCAAATAACAAAATATCAATCACTTAACCCTTTACCAAGCCGTGGTAAATGTACTTACCATCAAATTCATCAAACTAATCTCTTTATCAGTATCTTCATCTGTCTAATTTACTATTCATTCTACACATTGTAGCATTTCCAAACATATTCATAAATTTGTTGTGTTTACTATGTACTACTCTCTGTTTCCAATAATTTCATGGAAAATAATAATAATAATAATTACAATTTCTGCGTAATATGCAGAAATTCTTAACTTCAGCATCATTTTATATAAGAATATAAAATATTTCTAATTCACTATTTCATTTGTGAAGATTGTAGTATTTACTAAATATATTTTAGAAATCTCATAGGGGAGAGGTAAAAGGAAATAAAAAAGGTATATAAATGCCTTTCAGTGGGTTGCGGTAAGCATGTTCCACAAAACAGAGGTGCTAAAAATCAAAATAATAAATCTTCTTTTCTGAAATCAATCACGTCCCCTAAAAAAGTTCAATGTACCATCGCTAGAAAAAAATAGCCTAGTAAAGGATATATGTAAGGGTAAATACCCCAGTAAGGGTGTATTTGATATATAAACCTGGCAGAGAGAGAGAGAGTGGCGCACACACACACAAGTAGGAGGGGTCCCCAGGTTATTATTGATTATAATCCTATGTATATGGTACGTAAAATTTAATTACCGTAAAATCCGGCGTATAACGACACCTATTCTTTCAAGCTGCATTTTTAATTTTTAGGTATATTCGCCGTATAACGCGCACCCCCTTTTTTTACTTAGAAACCTGAAATGTACATATGCAATGCTCTAATGTTTTGAAATCGTTTATTCGAGGTATTATTAAAGGGTATAGAAAAAAATAGTATACTTGCAGAATTACAACCCTTTCAGTTCATAAGGATTGTCATTTCTTTTAAATAAACAGTATTTTGATATATGTAGAAGTTTGATTTTTTTCTATGCTCACTTTTCAGCGCGTTTTTCACGTAGTGTAAAAAAAACCTCGTCTTCGTCTTCGTTCCATATTTTGTCGTACCTTTTTCTCAGCCAATAATTAACCGATTGACCTCGGATTTTCGGCATTTGTGCCCTAGATGAGCCGAATCATATTTAAATTTAATAATTTTAAATTAAAAAAAAAAATTTTTTTTGAGTACAGTACTAGTTTTTGTTAGTAAAAAGTTCATTAGTTGCATTATTGTAAAATACAACATGTGAAAAAAACGCACTAAAATTACTTGGCCATGCCAATGATTGGATATCTTGTTTTAATTTTAAAGCTCTCATTTTTATACCCGGTGTATAACGCGAACCCGTAAATTTCGATCGTCGTTATGCGCCGCATTTTACGGTGTGTACTTGTTATTGTTGTCGTGTGTTTTTATCCCGAGATACATATGAAAAACAGATATATGCAATACAAACAGAAGAATATAGACATTTATTACAAATGATGATCCCAGCATGTAACAGAAAGGGTGCGTTGCTTTCCATTCGAGACGGGAATCCATTTCAGGCGAGTCTGACTTCTTTTCCCGAAGAAGATACATCCATGCCTTATTCGGGATTCGAACTCGAGCCCACTCGGTTGCAAGCCGAGGGACATATCCACCATACTGGCTAGGCGGCTACGATAAGTATTTGTTATTAATAATTAATTTTATTAGTTAATGCTAATTATTTATTCAATAATTAGTTTTTTCCCCCTGTTTTTTGTCCCCGATAATCGACAAAATCAAAGTAATGTGTTGGACGACGTGTTGGGGGTAGGATACGATAATGATGGACTTCGGATCCTGTACACCCACCCACCCTTGAAAAATTCCTGTGTGCGCCACTGAAACTTGGTTCTTTCTTAGATGGGTCTTCTAATTCTACAAACAAAACACGCCCTATTTTTTTTGTTAAATATTATTATTATTTTAATAAATGATTTATGAAAGATAAGATATTTAAAGTTTTGAAGAAAAAAGAATTCACAATGTCCATCAAATTTTACAACTGACAAAAATACAATTATTTTAATTTATCGATATCCACTTTTTCTCTCAATGATTCGAAATACTTTCCAAAACACTTTCACAAGTGCTCTACATTTCTTACAATTATTTTTCTTTAAAAAAAAAAAAACCACACCCATCACACTAACACAACAAAGTGTCTCTTTCTTGAATCAAAGCGTAACCACGTGCCCCAATGCCAGCTTTACGCGTTTCTTACATCCTATTATGGAAACAGGAACACAGGCAAGGAGCGTGGGGTCTCACTTATTTATAAGCTTTGACGTGTCCGTTTGTGAGTGTGTGTTTGGCGTGGATGGAACAAAAAAAATTGCAGACACTTCACTATTTATACGCATCGGAAGTGGGTTTTAATTTATTGACAGCGTTTTCTGTGAAAACAGGGCTGCTTCGAAATGGTGTCTACCGTTAAGATAGATCTATGTGCTTCGCGGAAACGATATGAATGTGGTTATGTGTGTTGGAGGAATTTTCGTTTCCTCTTCTTTTTTAAAATTTGTTTAGTTTGGAACGAATATTTGTTTTGTTGCTGGTGGTTTTAAAAAGAACCGTTGTTGTAGATAAAGGTGTGTATTAAAGCCCAGAATACGTTGGCGGGAAGGACAGCCATATAAATAGAATCGAACATGAAAGGTTAAGGTTTGTAGTTACATAAATTGATCGATTGTATTACATGGAAATGATATACTAAGGAAGTGTTTATTGAAATATGGAAAAGATCCAGAAAACAAAAATAGGAAGATGGATATTCAGGGAATTCAAATATTTCAATCCTTTAATCCCTTAAGCCAGGGGCTCTCGACAGTAGCGTAACGGTAACGGAAAACATTTGGGCCTTCCTGCAAAATCAAGTTTTAGCCCCCCAAGTTGGATTTGGCTTGGTGGCAGACTTGCTTTGGGTCCCCTAGAGTCCTGGGGCCTTTCGCGATGCGGAAGGGGGAAGGTTCCGCCACTGGTTCTTAACCTTATTCCCCATCTGGGCACATATGACAACAGGAAATTGCTGGCGGGCACAGTTAAAAAATAGCGATTCTTAATATTTTTTTTTATTTTATTGCAATCATAAGCATCTTAAACAATATCCTACACTAAAAAAGTCACAAAAAAATTCAAAATAGTTACATTTAATGCGATATTTGGCATTGCAAGAGAGAGAGTTATCTTTTAATTTTTCAAAATCAGGAGTACAAGATGATATTCCCGATCTTACAGCATCTTCGAGATTGCTATCGTTAAATCGAGATCTGATTGTTGTTTTATTGTGTTCATTGTTGAAAACAATGATTCACATAAATATATGGAACTGAAACAGAGGATTTAAACTTAAAATAAATATTAAACAGTTTTAAAAGAGGAAAAGTGATCTAAGTAGAAATTGACTTAAAATTTTTTTTAAAAAATTACTTGTTTTTGAGATGAAGGTGGAAATTAGTATGGTGTTTAGCTGTAATCAATAAAAGAATTTCTTTTTTCCTTTTTTTTTAAAGCGTTTTAGGTAAAAAAAATTGACCGCTTAAGGGATTAAGCCAGGTGCCCTTGAGAATAAGTGATTCCTCTTTTTTTTTTTCTGTTTCAATTGATTAAGTTTTTCATTTCCTGCTTTTATATATATATTCAAAAAAAAAATTAATGATATATTTAAACACTTCATACCTCTCATAATTTTGTGAGGTTTACTCTTCTTTTTATTAGGGCATTAAGCATTGTTTTATTCTGTTCTATTTTTCCTTCTTTCAGAGAGTCAGTGGCGTAACCTACAACCCCGCATCACGTGGGGGCCCAAAGCTTGACTGACGCCAAGTACGTACCGTTTGTAAGATTTGACTTGGGACCCAAAACCTGAATTTGCACAGGAGAGCCCTAATATTCTCGGCAGAGGCGTAACGTACACCCCCGCATTGTGAGGGGCCCAGGTGTTCTAGGAGGCCCAAAGAGAGACTGACGCCAAGTACGTATTTGGGCTTGGGGCTGAAAACTTGATATGGCAAGGGGGGGGCTAGTATTTTTCGTTACGCCTTTATGCCACTGCAGAGAGTAGATGTTCATCTTCCGAAGTTTATGTAAATAGGTAAGAACTAATATTTGCGAAGAAATTACCATTACTAAAAAGCAACACAAGGCCCAACTGGTGACGAACCTCGTAATTTTGAAACTCATTCAAGTGACGAGGATGGCTCCTGAGCTGAAACTTCTCTCTCCTAACTACTACACCACATCAACGGGAGGACATTGAGCTTTGACACGTTTAATTTGCATCAGTCCCTTCTACACGGCGGGTTTTCAGTCGCACCAGAACTCGAGATCGTGACCATAACCACTAGGCTTCCACGGCCACAAGAATTAATACGAACTCTCTGTCTTCTAATATATTGAAATAAACTTGCTCTCAAAGCAATCAAGTACTAAGAAGGAATAAATATGCATCCAAACAGAATTTAAATTGAAACTGAGTTTATTAAAGAGAGAGAAAGAGAGAATTTGAATTTTTGCACACAGACTTCCATAAAGCTGAATTTGCAATTTTAAAAAAAATGAAAGGTAAATGAACAATGTCCACCCCCTTGTTATAATTTATTAACACACACAAAACAGTTCATATATTTTTCTCAAAAAC